>DF240170.1:2063-134530 GCA_000507305.1 Breviolum minutum Mf 1.05b.01
TTTTCCATTTTGATTTCCAATTTCAGCTGCCGAATATCTGATCCTGACGTCAGATCACATTTACTCACGTCGGCTAGCATGGCCTGGAAAAAAGATCGAGTTGTGTGCAGCAGAGGAGCCTACTCACATGTCATTTCATGTGATGGGGGACAACGCTGAAGTTTTGGCCCAGTCCCTCAATCCACCCATTTGGAACTTCAGCAGCTGCTCCTTCTGGAAATTTTTTGGATGACGAAGCATTTTTCTGCCTTTTCCATTTTGATTTCCAATTTCAGCTGCCGAATATCTGATCCTGACGTCAGATCACATTTACTCACGTCGGCTAGCATGGCCTGGAAAAAAGATCGAGTTGTGTGCAGCAGAGGAGCCTACTCACATGTATATATATATATATGTAGAATTACTATACTACTATATAGAAACATATCCTATACACGCTTCTATCATCTATCCGCACATGTTTAATGAATATTACAATATACAAATGTGTATATAATACATGTTTGTAGCTGTATCCGTTCGATTGAAGTCAACAACCACCGGGTTTCATATTATGAAGGCTTGGTAGAAGATTCTTCCGTCCCTTCATTTTTGAACAATGAATAATAGCTGCCCCAGCTGACCTCATATTCAAAGGGTGTTTTCATGGGAGAACCTCGGAAACATAATCAGTGTTTCCTTTTTTTGGAGATTTATGACATGATACACAGAGATTGTTGCATGGTGAGCCCCGGATAAATGTCATTCTTTTTAGCTTTTACTGTAGGGTGAAGAGTGGGGGGAGTGGGAGAGGGTTACATCCATGAAAGCTGCAATGGCTCCTGCTGACTGTGGCATCAATCTCTGTGGAGGGTGATGTTTTACCACAAGAATTTCTGTTGATCAACGAGGTTTAGTTGGTTGGTGCAATGTCATGTTGGCGATATGTTTTGACCAGATTCAGTGCAAGAAATGAGTTCAAACAAAAATAAGAGGACATGACTGTGCTGTGGCACCTGATGCTTCCATTGTGGTGAAAATTAATTTCATTTTTCAATGTACATTGATCATTATTGATCGACATTGGCTTTACTTGGGGAATGCATTGGCACATGGCACTTTTCAGCAACACATATTCAGGACCAGAACAGCTCACCAGGAGGAGGCTTTGGAATTGCTTGTGGTGGGACATTTCAATTCAATCATTCCGAGTGAATTGGCAAGAGTCTTGATAAATACCTTCCAATAATTTTATACGTATACATAGTCAACTAGGTGGTGGTTTCAAATATTTTTTTCCCCCTTATTTGGGGAAGATTCCCATTTTGACTAATATGTTTCAAAGGGGGTGAAATCACCCACCAGTCAAGGAATGAAGTTACCGCTGGAAGATTTGAACACTTCTAGGGCAAGGTGTCCACATCAATATCAGCAGATGTTTGCTCCAGGTGCCAGCTGCTGTCCCAGCAGGCAGCTGGGATACCCCGACCGGGAGTTGTGCCCTTTCTATTTGAGATCCTTATGCCCCAAGAATCACATTGTAATCCAGATTTACTCCAACTGGTATAGTTGGGGCATGATTATCACTTGAGTTTTTTCTTTCCTATGGCCTATGGCACTTGGAGAATGGCGACCCTTTTGTCTTGGATCCAGAAAGCTCAAATGGTAACGGCAAAGCGCACGAGATTTGATAGAAGCGTCCCAACCCTCGCAGTTTATGCAGTTCAGTTCTTTCACTTTCGGTAGTTTTAGACAAAAGACAAAAGATACAATTTGACCAAAATAACCAACACATTTCAGGCTACAGCTTGTCAGCTTGCAGAATATAGGTTAAATCGTTTGTAATAGACATGAGATCCCAGCACACCTGGTGGATCATGAACCAAACAGACAGCCGCTACAATTGATGGAAGGAAATCAGCAACACTTGGGATGCGTAAAACACTGAACTCATGGGATACTCAGGGCTTTTCGCCATATCAACTGGTGCAAGGATTTTGTCCAACAGTATTTCAGATTTTTCTGGATTGGAATCATTGAGAATCGGAAAATACATCAGTAATCAGTATAGAAGTAGTGGTTTCAAGCATATTTTATTAGATTCACCCATTTGGTTGGGGGAAGAGTTCCCATTTCATGATCACCATGGAGATTGCCGGTTCTCCAGGTGGCATTGCTGCTGTGGGCTCTGCCACAGAACTTTGCCAAGCAAACGGTGGTAGATGGGGATTTTCAAGGGAACATCAGGTTGATTGTATCTACCTGTAGAAATGGTTTATCTTGAACGACTGACATACTTCTTGAATCTCTAGGTGAATAAGTGGCTTGTCTTAAAATAGTTGATCAATCCTTGGCTCAGCTAATCTGGAAGAAGCATCCAATCAGGACAACGTTTGATACTTTTTTTTGGGTGAGTCACGCTTTGTTGCATGCTTTTAGATTGAAACTGCGCATTAAGTCGTTACACTGATTGTAAGTGAATCCCCAGCACAGCCGATAGAAGATGATTCAGGGTCCGTACCAATGTTTGCTACTCACTCTCAGAAATCTGAGATATTGTTCAGAGTGAAACTCTCTACCCTTGCATTCACAAAGAGGGTGTCTATTATCCATCATGTCTTTTCGATCTCATGATTTATGGATTTTTCAAGGCTGCTAAATTTGCCAACATGCGCAAAAAGAAATTGTGCGTGATACACAAAAAATCTCCATGGCTCTAGGGACTCTAGTGACTTCAGTATGAAGTCACTTTTTTCTACAATTTTCGGAGGGTACATTACAATGATAGGTAGAAATTCAGCTAAGTACCTTGGGGTGTACCGGTGTACCAGTTCAAACCTATGTACACATTCAATGATAGATAGGTAGAAACCCATTCAAACATGTTGAACACAACCCAGGCACTGCTGGGTTTGCGACGCGTCTTCAGCCACCGCATGCGGCAGCCGGTGCAGCGGGCACAGTGGCAAACTTAGATTGAACAATGAGGGGGTTCACTTCAAGAATTGTCGGTTTGATGAATAATTTTAGCTAGTGTCCAAATTATGTGTGCAGGAAAAGTATGGAACAGTTATCTCAGGAAACATATTCAATCTTTGTCTATCAAAATTCAAAGAGCTTAGTAATCAGGATCCAGGTTGGTGTGCAACCTTTCAGTTTCTGAGTCAGGGAGTTAGGGGAATAGTTTTTTTGGGGGGGGATCTCTGAAATTCAGTGACCTTTTGAAGACATGAAATCCTGGAACTTCAAGCACCTAGCTTCCGTGCACCCCTTGTTCAGGTCCCAGTTTCAAGCTAAGGTGAAGGCCATGGTACTTAAATCCCATGTATCCAAACTAATCCAGGTGTAGTTGAGCGCCATCTACTATTTATCTTGAAGAAATGACCCAAGTTTCGAAAATAGTTGGATCTCTAATCATCAAAACATCCCGAAAAAAAAACGCAGCAGTGGATATTTCTTACATCAATTTTGAATCACTTTGAGTGATTAAAACAAACACCCATATATGAATCATTCATATCACACCATTGAAGATTCTTAGAATCCTCTAGCTAGGTGGTGGTTTCAAATATGTTTCATGTTCATCCCTATTTGGGGAACATTTCCAATTTGACTCATATTTTTCAGATGGGTTGGAACCACCAATTAGGATCTATGTCCTTATGGATCCCAAGAAAGGTCGCCCTTCGCAGAGTTGGCTTTTGGTGCAGCCATCTACTGGACCATTCGTTCTGCGGTGCGGCAAATTGCTGAAATTTCTTCGGGGGATTGGGATGATGGTGGGAAAGATGCAAAAGAAGGAAATCAAGCAGAGTTTGTTGATATTTGTATTCTACATGGTCTATGTTCTATGTTATGAAGATTTATTCGAAGATGCAAGCAACCAATAATCAGATGGCGTATATAGATATTTCTCACTTCGAGGTTACAATATACTTTTCAAAGTTTAGCGCTGGTGGACATCATTGTTTCATATTATTTCCATTTCGTCAGTTTCATCAGGGTGACACTACGTTGGGCCTTTTACAGCGCCTTTTTCATAGCTGTGATTGACTCAACCATGTCGGCAGAAACAACGGTGACAATCGTAAGCTTTGTCCTGAAGTGTGACCCCGGTTCCTACAAGACACGTATGATCCTGGTCGCCAGGTGCATGCTTGGGCCCGGGACTGAGAGGTCAAAATTCATGTGGTTCAAATGCAGGCAGTGAACCATTTGCAAGGTTGACTTGAGCAGCGTTCAAGAGCGACTTGTGTGATTGCTTCTGCTGAGTTATTCTCATCCTAAATGGTTGGAACGACCTTTTTCAGTTGGGGCACAGGTAGTACAACACCCCAAGGTAGTAGGGATCAGAGAGGTATTCGGGTGGTGGCGCTGTTCACGTCGTTACACCCATCGCCCTCCTCTAGCAGAGGTCTCTGCTACCGACAGTTTCGCGCTGCGTGATGAGTTATTCCAGGCCTGGTATGGCTCGATGTTTGATCCGGAAAATTGATGATGAAAAATAGTAAATTGAACATGACCAGATTTGTATAGTCCCTGGAGGCATAGAAAATGCGTTTTTTTTTTCATGTATTCCCAAGATGCTACCGGAATTTTGAGCCAACTCACCATATCTCAAATATAGAAAAAATAGAAACACTTAATACTAAAACCCAACCAGCTGTTTCACAAACGTTGACCATGACGATGCATTGGGAGTTCCCAATGTTTTGAGACACGTGCTTAAACGGATGTTTGTTTTTGCCAACAAAACTGAATCACCTAAGTCAAATAAATCAAAGGTTTGAATCTTCCTTCTTTCCATGATGAAATATTGCTATTTTTTGCGGCATTTGCAGCAGAGCTTTTTGGATCGAATCAGTGACACAGTTTTTCGGTTTTTCGATTTTCCACAAAGCTTGGGACGGAGGGGGCTTTCATTTCTGACTCATATCAAAAGCTTGGAATATATCAATAATGAAGATATATTTGGTCTATCCCAATTTTGGCAAAGGGATTTGACTTTGCAGCTTTATCAACTGAAGACGCTTCGAGGAAGAAACGAAGAAACATACCCCCTTTTCATAGGGCCTCGTGCAGAAGTGGACTGCTTGGTCCTTGTCCTTTGAAGTAAATATATGTCACGTGGCGCAAGGATATGGCCGTGGCGCACACCTACAAAAACTCCATTCGACCATGGATAACGCTCAAAGCTTAGAGGACTCCGGTGACATTGGAATCTGAGAGAGCCATGACTAATATTTATAGCATGGCCATCCATACCATATTTTTAATTCATCCATCCAAAAACAAACAAATTTGGTGGTTGATTTGGTGTCATTGTGATATCTTGAAACTTCCTGGTGATTGCTGTGCATGACACCCGAGCCGCCATGGGATCCTCCAATGGAAACCACTCCGCAAGGTCTGGAATCATCGCCTTGATCTCCAGCGTCTTTGTGGTTTTTGCATTGAAGGTCAGGGATTGAAAACTTGGTGGCAGATGGTGGCAGAATCCTCACAATATTGCCGGGCATGATGGTTAGGTATAAAAAACATACCCACATATGATCATAATATATGATCATATCTGGTAATTTCATGTAATTTCCGCAGGTCTTCTATGAAAACCTGTATGATGCTGGATGGCCAATGTGTATGAAATTTGAATCTTGTTTTGTGCGTTTTGTGACGTGAGACATGAAACGCCAGTGATTTTTCCTGATGGTTCTGATAGCAGCTTGGTAGTAGTAATGCCTACTTGGCAATTTCTTGCTGACGTCTTGGGCGGGATGTGCAATGGCTTGAAACCATTAGCATCTTTTGGAATCAACTGCAGCACGTACATGGTGCGTGTGTCTATATATATATATATATACATATATATACATATTCTGTATATATGTACATATTATAGGTCTATCTTCGACCAGAAGCGGCGGCTTCACCGTTTTATTATGTTGTTCCTTGTTTGAGTGCGCAGCATCACAGACAGCGTTGTTTTTTCTGAACTGTCCTGTCTCAGGAGTTTATCAAATCCATGAAGGAGTGGGAGCAGCAACAGGAAATGAAAGAGATGCAGCAGATGGGCGAGGTGGGGGTGGCCGCTCTCAAGTCTCATTTCGCTAGGAGCACAATGTGACTTCCAATGACCCGTCGATAAGTTTTTGGGTGGGAGTCATGGTTGAATTTAGGTTTGTGGAAAATGAGAAAGTTGCCTTTTTCTGTTTAGTTGGGCAATTGGATGGTGGACAGTTGAATCCAAAACGCAAAGAAGGTCAAACATTGAAAGATGAGAACCAGTTCAAACAACTATATAATTTGGATCTACCCCCCACCCAGCAACAGTCACCACCAGGATAATTACATTTTTAGTAGGGAATCCCTAAATAATAATATAAACCTTTATTTGCCACTGGAATCCTGGGCGGCGAGATGCGAGGGGTAGATCCAATATACAATAAAACAGCAGAACTTTTCTTTGCCAGGATGCCCTTTTCCTGATGTCTACACCAGTGGATGCCACACCCTTGGAGAAGAAAAAAGACCGGATGAGGCAGACGCTCTTTCCGAGCTTGCAACTGATCTGGACAGTTACCGAAACCCTCGTTAGTTGCTGTATATATAAGGGATTATACTACCCAGTGATGCAGGTATTACACTATAAGGATCCCTATGAACCAATCAGTACAATGGAATGTCATACGGGTTTTGAATCAGTTGCTTATTTTGCAATTGTGATGATGTAATTGTAAGGTACACACAGATAATCACAGATATGTACTTTGCAAAATAGAAACTTCAGCACAAGCATTGCACTTGGTGTCCGTACATTCTCTAGGGTTTAAAACAAGCATCAGAGAAGATTTACAGCAGAACATACATTTACAAAGACGGTGAACATGAGACACGCTGAACATGAATATGGCGAAACATGTTAAACATAAACATCCCATAAGCATGGTGAACATGGACATGGTATAACAGGGTGATCAGCGTCACTGAGAATCGCATCATAAAAAAAACTGCACCGTTACTGTCTGGATGTCCACAGGAAACGCTTGACGCCTTTGCCAATGAGAATCCTTGGAGGAAGGGGTTTTCACCGGTTTCACCTCTGTTAGTGAAGCCTTGTAAGGTTTGGTTGTTTCCTGAAACATCCAGTCTATTGGGTATAAGAGGATGGTGAGAAGTGAAAACTTCTCATATTTTTCATGATTCCAATGCAAATACATCAATGATCATTCTTACTATCGCGATAGTAGCTGATGTTGGAGAATCACCAGTATCTGAAAGGATTGTAACACCTTTGCAATCTACAACGGAGTCTGAGATGAGATTGGTAATGCGAGTCTATCATTTCTTGGTAGATCTGAGGTTGAGAAGCCGACCATTTTTTCTGCAAAAACCTTCGAAGAAGTGAGTAATTAGTTCCAAACAAATCTACCAAATGACGCAACCAACACATTGTTGCATAGTGAATCATTTCCAGATGATGTGTGACACTTGCATCTGGATGCAACGAAAACCTTTTTTTTCTTGAATTCATCATGTAGGCATCATGGACAAGATGTGGCTCTTGCGTGTGGGTGCATGTGTTGGGTGCGCCCGGGGTGGGCGGCTGGGCTTCTTGACATTTCAGGACATTGCCGGAGATATTTCATCCAGATTTATACCAAGCCATATTTGACCAACATTTGTCAACAGCTTGGCGCCAGATCTGACTTTCACACAAAATGTTAATTAACCCCGGGACAAAAGTAGACGTTGCAACTCTAATGTATTGGTGTATTCCGCGGTCCGAGTTTCTGAGAGCGGCGTTGCCTCCTCATCCGACTTTGCCATACATAACAGGTACTTGCTACCTTTCTTGAATGTGCTTGAACTCAGATAGTGCCATTTTGCAGAGTCGTCTGTGTTGAGACTGTTGGGTGAAAAAAGAATTGACAAATCTTTAATTTGGTGAGGGGTTGGTGGATTTTTCGGAATTCCTAGTGAATCATTGAAACTTTGTATGATTTCTGTTGAAAATTAATACAATGAAGGCTGTTGAAGTAAATTACATGGTAGATCTTAATCCAACGTATCATCCTGGACTGTCATGGTGAATTTGTAAGGCTTTGTGCTGTCAACATCCCAAGTCTTCGACGTAGAACTGCTGTGGCAACAGGCATTAGACTTTGGTGAAATCTCCATCTCGCTGTATCCGTCCGACACCGAGCTGATTGGAAACGGAAAGCAACAGATGCCACTGTTTGTCATGTTTGAACTGCTGTGGTTTCACTGATATATAGATATGTATAGGGATTTATGTAAAAAAAACGTCCTTTCAATCACATCTTCGGAAGAGAGGATTTTGAGAGCATGATATAGAGGCATCAAAAATGCAGGGCCGCGCAAGAGGGCGCAAGGGCGAGCATATATTTTGCATGTGATATGCAACATAAGACTTAAGTGTCGAACAAAGAGCTTCTGAATCGCACTCTCAGCCGGCCAAACTCTTTCGAGAAACGAAAAAACAGCACATAAGGTAACAGAACACAACTGGAAGCACACAAGGGAACAGTTGAAACTTTCCCAAAATCATGTTCAATTCAGTGTGCGAACTCTTTGATGATTAACGCCGGTACTCTTACTACTTGATTCTAGTTCTCACAGATCTGAAGATTGATGGATATGGTTCCTGGGTACCTCAGACTTGCAAGGTACGCGGTGGGAGTTCCACCAACCGAGCCCCTAGTGAATTTCATGCAGCACACGTTGAAGATGTGATGAGCTTAGTTTTTTGCTGTGGAGAGATGTCGAGCCAAGGATTGAACCATCAGGAAAGGATTGAAATCAATTATCCTATGCACATTTGGATCATTTGGTAGCATTCTAGCGATAAGGTGGATTTCCTGTTTTTTTTCCTTCATAGAAAGAGAAAAAGGTCCAACCCAAAACATTTCCGGTGCTCGCAGCTTTGCATCAATGTTCAACCTTTTTCCTGTGTCAGGCGGTACTTGTACAACGCATATCTGAAGCGACTTGACTCTGTTTGGCAAGTTTTTTGTTGTTGGTTCCGAAGAAGAAGAAGAAGAAGAAGAAGAAGCAGAAGAAGAAGAAGAAGAAGAAGAAGAAGAAGTAGGGAAGTAAGACCGTTCTTTTTGATATTGATGTTGTATGTATATTTCTTATTGGAGATTTGCAACATTTCATTCTGACAGTTCACATCCAAGAAAATCCATACTCCACCCAAAAGTTAGAAGGTCACTTCTGAAAATGCATGACATTAGCTGAAATTGGATGTTGATTCGCCAGGTCCGGCTACTACTTCCTGATTGTTTGGTTCATCTTCATCCAGACGGCCGTACGAAACAAGGCCGGCTTCAATTTTGGGCCGGGGCCAATGGTTCTTGTCGCTGAAAAGGTTTTCTCGTCGTCCAGGGGTCAATGTTCAGGTCACATGTTGGTTTGTTTTGTGTTTGGCAGATTTGCTACCATAACACAACCACATCGTGAATGGCTGGTTTGAGTGATACCTTTTCGACTGTCCAGCTGTTGCTCAAGACCACTACAAAATGCTGTGAGTCGAAAGAGCACAAACTGCTGCTGGTGTGCTTCGTTTTAACGTATTTCTATGACTTAGTGACTGTGAGCAACGATTACAAGCAGCTTTGAGGTTTCTTTGAACAAAAAGTTGGTGAAAATCCACTGTTGCATGTTTCTTATGTAGAACTAGTACATCCTAGTACGACTTAAATATAGCCCTCAAAGCGAGGAGTCATGACGTTGCTGACTCCTTGGACTTGCTTCGGTTTAGATTGCGACTACACAGGGTGACAGCTTTGGGATCCAGAAAATGTGCCAATGGTTTAGGTGTATGAACCGTAAAGTTTTTTTGGCGATGCAAACACAGTATGGTTTTGAGGCCTTTCCCACAAGTGCTATTTTTGAGGGAATCTTCGTTGCTGCAGTACATGCTGCCTAGTATGAGTTAGAATTTTCATTTGAGCGGTTTCTAGGTCAACCCTCTTCCAGGCGCTATTATGAAAGAAATATTGTCATTATTGTACCTTCGTCCTTTTTATGGTAAAGCGTATTTTGTTGTAGACCACCTGGTAGCCTTGAGTTGTTCTGGGCATCAGGCTGCGCCTTTCTATGTGCGTTTCCACTCGTCGCAGGCATGACTTTAACGTTTGGGCAAGTTCACTGACTGTATAACTCATGGATTGTATCTTTAGTCAATCTGGTACCTGACTTCTATCCATCCACTTTCAAGAATTGGCAGTAGTCCAAAAACTATTGCATGGAACATGCCTGCAATCACTAAACGATGGTTTGAAACATGGATTCTTTTAGGCTCCTGGTAGAGTTTTGTCTGGAGCATTTCTGTGAGACTTACACTTGCAAGCAGATGCAATATAATGATATGCCAGTATATATTATATCATACAATGTCATTATATATACACATGATATATATCATATTGAATCCATTTATACAAGTCTAAGTACGACAAATATACAAAACGACTTCGGCATCATGAAAAGTTTTAGGTCCAAATTCGGTGCCTTTGTTGTTTGCTAAGGCCATTCTGATCTCCATGTTGTTGGGCGTGCCTCAGCAGGCACAGATGGGAAGGGGCGGTGATGCCTCACAACCTTGGCCTCCGGAGCAGCGGGAGTCTTTAGCGGAAAGTAGGGTTGATCAGTTGATCAGGATTCATTTTCCCTCGTAGACTTAAATGTTTTATATCAGAGATGCATGGCTAAGATGGCAGGAGAACTTGGATATCATGATGTCAAATCCGAAATCCCCACCGTTCCATTGCTGAGAAGAACCAACAAGAAAACCTTTGGAAATCAGGAGTGCCGCTTGTTGAAATTTATAGCGGATGGATACAAGAATAAAGGAGCGGACAGATAACGCCTTCTCAACGTCCAGCCGAAGCCCGAAATTCCAACACAACAGTGGAGGAAACCCCATGCTCACTGCACTCCCTTGAATCAGCCAACTGGTCGAGAGCCGATTGTGGCAAGTGATGCTTAGAAGAAAATCCCTTTCAGACTATGTCAATCCTGGATATCCTAAGTCATGTGATCCTACGCCTTGTTGGAGGTCTTTTTTGCAGTGCTGAACCCGTGGGAGTCGGGACTGTGGGTGCAAACCTTCATGTGCCCATGGAGAAACGGCATAGGAATGGACTGAGGACAAGATGCAGGATTGCTTTGTCAGCAGTTGGTGTTGCGAGTAGTCTTGAAATGTTCTGAACATGATACATGAGTCATGATTGGCTTAGATGTCTAGACATCAGACATATTGTATAACCTTCATACTTTGACGATTGATCCGTGCATCATTGACACCTTCTCACAAGTCTATCTTGGCTCTTTTAGTCATCGCCCCTTGGCAACAAAAATTACCACTGCCGCAAGGTACCACAGCATGGTCTCCATCTTCCTTTTCATCATGGGCCTTCTGATTTGGTGTTGTTGGGATGCCAAGGAAAGGATGGAATGGTCACAGTAAGAGTCAAGAGGTCGGAACATTAGAAATCATAAGGGGAAGCAACTTGCAGTAGTTTCCTTGATTTTCCTTGTACTTACAGTACGCAAAATGTAGATGGAGTAAATTGAATCATATTTCAGGGAGTCCCACTGCCTCCAAGCTGTGGATTGCATTCTGAAGACGCTATCATATAGATTTGGAAAATTTGAGCACATACATGTACTGATATATACTGTACAGATGCATACATATACATTTCATTCTAACATATGATTCACATTTTTTCAGATTCCAAGCTGAAATGCGGCTGTATGAGTGAAGCATTACCAACACCTTCAACAACTGAATGCAGCGCGCAAACTATGATCCCTACAAGGTCTCAATGCGCTCATGAAGCGTCAAATGACAATGCCGCTGGTATCAGAGGTGGGCTCATTGGGCAAAGGGACTTATAAAGGTTTGCCAGGTTTGCTAAGAACTGTTAACCGGAACTCGGAATCCTCGGAACTCAAGGTGCCAAACCAAAGCAATACTTCACATTGACATTTCAAGTGAACATGAGCCAAGGAGCAGGACTGGTGGATTCATCATAATTACAACCTAAAAGTAAGAAGACGTGTGGAGTTTTTGCCGGTCAAGCAAATTTTTGATATTTGTTTTTGTACAATTTTTTCCAAGTTAGGAGAGGTACACTGCTGGCTAATTATAACATGTTGATACATTTTGGATTTTTTGTGATGCTTCCATTCATGAACTCTTGGCGGGGGTTTGCACGAGCCGTGTGTACTTTGTAAAGCCGTGGCTTTTGTGCCTGGAATGTTGAATCTGAAACCAATGAGTTGATGATGATACATGATTTTATATTATGACATCAAAGTAATCAGACATCAGAATCATATATGAATCATGCCATTACATGTTACTATTTCAGGATATTTCAGGCGTATTGATTTGTAAGCATCCAACTGGAACTTTGTCACTGCAGGTTGGTTAAACGCATCTTAGGATCTAACGGATCTTGTGTGTTTGGCTTCAGGCAGCTGTGATGTGGGCTGGCAAAGAGTAAAGGTAAAACCTGCCGGGTGCGCTCAGGTCATAGCTTGCACATGGAATTTTGACAAAAAAGGGTGGGAATTAACAACATGGTGTTTTTTTTCAAGCACATCATTTAGAATATAGAATCTTGTGTTTCCATGTTTTGTTCATGTATTGCGGACACACTTGTACGCATATCATCAAAATGATACTAAGGTGATCATCCATTTGCTGAGCAGCAACTGGAATGGAGATGTGCAGATGCTAGACCAGCCAGAAATTGATCTTAAAACCTCCAAGTTGAGACTCCTAAGCTGAATACATTACGATGAATCATCTTCAAGTGAATTATGCTTGGAAGGGCTGGGGATTTCATTTCCTGCCTTGAGACGCAGCCAGTCAAGAAGCCGAAAGGAGCTACAAAAAACCAAGTATACCGAGTTAGATTTTGACTTACTTGGGATTAGATGCATCTGACAAATCACTTTGACCCGAATTTTTCGCAAGATTTCTCTTGAAAGTTCACAATGTTCAGGGAATTTGCTGGGATCTCTAATTTGGATGCACAACTCTCAACAGAAAATCTTACTTTGTAAGCCTTAAAGGTTGGGATGGGATGATAGGATGCTTGCGATTTGGGCCTAATTGATCCCGAATGGTGTATAATTTTTTACGCCAGCTGGAAATAGGGAAGTCCTTCGAGACAGTTCAGATATCACCATATCTCATGATCCGAGCCTTTTTTCAAACAAAGCTCAAACCGACATCCTGCTTCTTTCGGTGGGCCCGACGGCTGTGGAGCCCGGGCCATTTGGGGGTGCGAACTCCCTCAGTTGCATTGACTGGGCACATGACATGTGTCGATACCTAGCACAAGCTGGACAAATTATATCAAAGTGTAACACATCAGCCCAGCCTCACAAAACAAATAGATGGGACTACTCATCCCAGTATGTAAGTAAAGGCTCTAGTCTGTGTATCCTGTGACTTTCGTTGGAGATCAGTGACTTTCCCTGGAAAACAGAGGCACCCCAATCACTACAGCAGAGCGACACTGCGAGAATTTCCTACAACGAAGCTTTCGCCATGCTATCACTAGGAAGGTTCAGATGTCGTTTTTGTGAGGAAAAACATGGAAAAAAGGAGATTGCAACTCAAAAACCATGTCAAGCTGTTGATTTCTCATCAGTGATTTGGAGGTGAGGATCTGTGAGTTGTAATTTGTTGGTTTGGCCATAGATTTCAAGCTGACCACACAAATGCTGTGACATGGTGACTCTTCTGTGTGCCATCATCCTGTTGGCTACATGGGATGACCATAGCAATGGCAATCCAATAAGTTTTTGTTGTTTTCAGGGTGACAATATCAACAGAATAAGTTCTGACAGTGCTTGCCACCTCAGACCTCTCATCTTGCAACATCTTTTTGCTCAAGACTAAGAACAAAGTAGACAGCAAAGCAAGATTCTACAAACCGTTCTATCATAGTCATAATCCATATTAATCCATATTCCATTTAGTGCTTTCAAAGCAAAACAATATTTCTCCTCATTGCAAAATATGGCAAACATTCGGCAAAATTTTCAAATGGTCAAACAACAGCAACAACAACAACAACAACAACGACGACAACGACAACAACCACAACAGCAACAACAACAACAACAAACAAACAAACAAACAAACAAACAAACAAACAAACAAACAAACAAACAAACAAACAAACAAACAACAAACAACAAACAACAAACAACAAACAACCAACAACCAACCAACAACCAACCAACAAACAACCAACAACCAACCAACCAACAACCAACAAACAACCAACAAACAACCAACAAACAACCAACAAACAACCAACAAACAACCAACAACCAACAACCAAAAACCAACAACCAACAACCAACACCCAACCAACCAAAAAAACCAGCCAGCCAACCAACCAACCAACCAGCCACCCAGCCAACCAACCAACCAACCACCCAACCAACCAACCACCCAGCCAACCAACCAGCTAGCCAACCAACCAACCAAACAAAAAACAACAAAAGTACATTACCACTTCCATCCCCGTTGATCGCTGCATGGATGAAGTGGAGGAAGCTACTGAGGTGTCGGAAAGTGCGATTTGCAGCCATGGAAACGGCCGGTAACCAGTGGCTAGCAACTTCTTGTTGTCAAGATATGGTGAATCTATATGAATTTATGATGAATTATTATATTCATTATATATATCATATATGTATATATATAACATAACCATATGTTTGATCATATATTCATTACATACATTAATCATCATTAATCAATTATATACACATTGAAATCTGAATATGATGTTACTATAGCTTTCTGTGAGTGTAGAGTGGTTTGCTTACCAGCAACAGTTTTAGTGAATTTGCCAACTCTTCACAGTCTCTCCATCGAGACGAAGAGAAGTCGAGTTCACGACTTCTTTGAACTTAACGCCCATCTCTGGGTCTATTATAGCAAGGTCACATGCTGTCACGCCAAAAGGGTAGTTGAAAAGCGGAATCCCCGCTCCTTTCACTCAAATATCATATTGCACTTCACTTGGATTTTTGAAAATGTGTCTTTTTACACCCTGAAATGACGTTTTTTGAGGCTCTTTTGGCTTGGGGACAACAAGCACTAGATGCAGCCCATCCCAAAGTTGAGATGGGTTTGCCTTCACACGATGGAATGAAACTTCTTCGCCAGGCCTGATAGATCTGTTGGTTGATTTGTTTTGTGAATCTACTGATGACAAGTGCTGTTATCAAAATGGCTTCATACGGGGAATTCCTGGGAATTCAACTTTATTTTTGTGGTTATCAGACTTCCAACATCATGAATTGCTTGAGAGTCAAAGATCCAAGGCAGTCAGAAACATAATGCACTGTCCAGTGAGCTGATAAAGCAATCAGCAATGCAAGAAGTGTGTCTCAGAGCTTTTTCACAGCGACTCGCCACAGGAGGTGGAGGAGTTAGAAGCTCAAGTGGCCCTCTTTGGTGAACGCCAGGTGTTAGAATGCCGTCTCAGTGCCGTTTGTGAAGCACAGGTGGTGGAAGCGCAAATGGAGGCTGGCAATGATTCGGAAGGGAAATTTGGAGATGATCATAGATGATTCATATGTCATATGTTTATTTATGTATTCATAATATACTCAGAATATATCTTTAGCCCCTATTCGGGGTTGAATCTATCATCCCACTGGGTGGCTCAACCACTACCTTGCCTTAAGTTGGGAGGAAAGAAAACTTGGAAACGTTGTTGCAAGGGTTGTCAGATCTATGGCCGGGATGAGATTCACAAACAAGCCAATTTCGTGGGGGCCGACTCCAGACTTTGGGAATTTGTTTTCTTTTCTTGATCATTCTGTATCTTGTTTGTGTGTATATGTGTATGTGTGGACATTTCCTTCACTGATGGGACAGATGGTCTAAATTGGATGAGGAGTTTTTATCCTACACTCACAACTTGTAAAAGCTGGAATCCATACGTCAGTACCTGGGTTCTGATCATGGACCCATCATCAACACCAAACCACTAGCAGAAAATGCGCTGGTTTTTCTTGGTTTTGCAAGATGTGTATTACATATATGGGTTCTTCAAAGCTTTCAGGGCTGTCCAAGTGACGGCTTTTGAAGGGTATCATCAGTGCTGCTGACCTCTTTTTCGTCTCCGTCAAAACCTAGCAGTTTGTATAGCTTTCTTACTTTCAACATCAAAAAAGTAGATCGCAAAGGGTATGTACCGGATACTTATTTTCCAAGCATAATTATGCACCCTTTGAATAGACAAAATGTATCGACATCACCCGAAAAACAAGCATTGCACCCAAATTCCACATTGGAATGAACAGGCAGAGCTACAGCCGGAGCGAGAGGTGTCTTTTTTAAAAGGGAGAATGTTGTGTTGCCAGCAGGTTGGTGAATATATATATATACTTAAATATATATTTATTTATATATATTTACATATTTAGATAAATATATATATATATATTTAGTAGATATATTTATATATGACATTCATATTTGATGCAAGACTCATAGAACCTCTTCATTGAGCAAACACTATAACTAGTTTAAAACATGTCCCTCTTTGTGGTGAAACTTCGTTTCTTTTAAGACAATGGAGTCGCAGCATTTGAATACATCACGAATCACCGAAAGACCGGCACCACAGAAAAAACCGGCACCACAGAAACAGGCCGCCTGAATGATATCATTATGACATAGTGAGTAGACTCTAGGTTTTAAGTTTGAAATATGAAATATTAGTTTTATTATGTTTTATTTTACAGTGAAGTACCCGACCCTAGTAAACCTCCATGTGCGATACGTTTTTTGTGACCGATGACTGTGAAGAAGCAGTAAATGTAGTTTTTTCCCTGGAACCTCAAAACAGCCATCTGCTTGAAAGAGGTGATGGGCGATTTCAGATCAGAGATTCTATGGAACTTACGAAAAGTACCAACACTTTCATGAACTTCAGAGTGGAGTATAGTTTCTGTCAAATTAAATTGAGCAATTATGAACTAATATGCGCTAATGATTTTTACATCATTGACTCATTGACATCCTTTTTCCCCTACCCAGTTTCATAAGTAAGAGTAAAATACGTTTTTTTACAAATCCCTATGACATTCACTGACCGCAAAACACCCCCTGTGAGGAACTCAGCGAGTTAGAGGCTCAAGTGGCTCAGACCTTGAGGAGCTGGCAACGGTGCCAGTGCCGTAGCGGTGAGGTGTTGCGCTTTTTGAAAGGAATGCCGGCTGCGGAAGATGAGAACCATTGGGAAGAGGAGATCAGGAAAGACCAAGAGGAACAGCATCTTGGATGGAATTTGATGGGATTATGAGTTTTTTTTGAGGAAGTTGGAGTTGGAAAACGAAGTACGATATAGCTAACTGATGGGGTCAAAGTAGGAAATTCTAGCAAAACACAGCAAGTGAGAACACGGTCATATATCTTTAGGGAAGTACATACTGTTTCCATTTGCCCTGGGAACTTTGGAAATTGTCCTGACATCATGTGTCATCTAATATCACCTCAAGCAAATGGTGGGTTTGAAATGATTTACATGGACGCTGTATGTACGTCTTCCACCTGGACAATGTATAGCAACCTCAGCCAACTTCCACCCCTAACGGTGCTTTAGCATTTGGTGCAGTAAAGTTTAGTTGGCGAATCCTCCAAAACTAGCATTTCCAATCTTGTTCTGCATGTTTTAAAGTTAAAGTAAATCAATCACCCATTTACCTTGTAAAGCCTCCTCAGGCACCAGCTGCTTGAGATGGAAGCGACGCTTCACACAGAGCACGAGGTTCATTGTGGACAACTGCGGCAGGAGATTGCAGAAGAAGAGATTCGAGGGGAGTCTGTGCAGCTGGCATGTCAATGTAGGGCAGATTGGATGATTGGGAGACATGCCAAGGGGAAGATTTGTCATGATTCAATGTATGTTTGCAACATATTTTTTGCCGAATGATTTCAACGAGAACTGATCCAAACCAAGACACAGCGGTCCCGGGTACCGTTGGTACCATAGCACGCTGCACGTTCCCAGTCCCCATGAATGGCCGGTCCGTCTGCTGTATATGATGTATACGGCGAGTTGCCAAAGATCCGGACAGGACCCAGGGAAACCTGCAATGTGATTGTTTTCCAATGTTTTCCATCTTAGTAGCAAGTAGTCAACTATGCACTGATTCAAGGTATTGCCGTATCCTGCCAGGGAAGTGTGTTGAATAGTGTTCGGAGGCTTCTCCCACACCCCCTACCCATCAAAAGATGAAGAACTCTTTGTGCCTTTTTGATCCTTTTTGATGGACAGAACGTGACTACCAACGTCAAACCAGGTCATTGCACACTGGCGTCAACGTAGGGAAACTTACAGCAAGACATGAGTTGGGACTAATGAAGACTTCATGGCTGTGTCATATTTACTGTTTAGAGGTTTGTATACGTGGATGAGAGTATATGATCACATTAGGGTAGTGATTCAGAAATCATTTTAAGGACAATCACACCTTTTAGTCAAATGATTATAGTGCCAATTGGCACAAACGGGTTTTAGCGGGGATCCTCCCAACCTTTTTGGCATCGTGGTTAAAGAGCAAATCAACATTGGTCCATGGACCCTCCAAAGAAAGTGGGACTCTGATGGTGTGCATGGGTAGCAATCAGATGAACTTAGTTCAGCTGTTCCAACCATGTGATTTTCAGGGTAGTGGAAAGCAGCTTGAAACATGGGTAATTTCAGAAATCTTCGGGATGATCGCACTTGGGATTCATCCATTGTGCGAGGAGTCCACTGAAGATGTTTTTTGTTTCTGACTTAGATGCCCTAATGTGATGGGGCTATTCCCATCTAGTTTTCAACGGATGCCGACCAAAATTTGCTGAGGTTTGTCCTTGCTGGAGGTGTCAGCCTCTGAAATTGATGAAAAAGCAAAGGAGATGCGACTTCGACATGATCGTGAAACGGTATCAGATTCACCTTAGGGAAGGTCGTAAAATTCAAGGTGGATGAATTTACCTGGCAATCAAACATAGCTGGATGCTGGCTGGAAACTGGTCTATTTGAAAATCAAAATATATGGATTTATATAGATTTCATCTTGAAAATGAAGGATTTCCATTTCTGTATGCTTAGATTGCTCCAGGAGTATACTGCTTTGCGGTCGACGGCGGCAACTCTTCGAGAGCGGTGCGGGCGCCAGGAAGACCCCAACCAAAAACATCCAACTTGCAAAAAATGATCCACATGGCACAAAAACGTAAAAAACCTCACCTCACACCTAGCACATAGTGTTTCTTGACTTCCATTTTTGCCAAGATGTATTTTATCTAGATTATTTTGGAAATGATTCCTCATGCATCCTCATGCCAAATTCCTGTCACACTTCACCAATGTCACAACTAGATAACTTGAAGTTGTCAGTTTGATTCTACCCTCCTTCCACTTATTGGATCTCATGGGATTTTTATGACGAATTTGGAGGTTTCCAAAGGATCATTTTCCCCAAAGCCTATTCTCAGAGCTTCATAGCTATGGAGTTTTGGGTTGGATGATCATCCCCGGGATACTTACCGCTTACCCATGCTTCCACGCTTCCCCAAGCGAGCCATTTATAAGGCTGGAACAATGCAATAGCAGGGTAGAGGACCTCGAGGCGAGCACATCTGGTGAAAAATCCAACAAAGATGGAAAGATAAAAGTATATATATATATGATATATATGTAATATATATAATATATATATATACACGAATACACACTGATGCCTTAGCAAAAAAGGTGACAGTGGAATCTGAATAGCAGGATCTGTAGCAAATGATACTAAGTAGGTGAGAAATTGATACGTTGATAGATACTATTTTTCAAGTGTTGATGAAATTTATGGTTCAAAGTTTCACATCACTTTTCCAATATTCTCAATTTGGGCCTTTTGAAATGCGTTTGTGAAATCATCACTTTCCCAATAGTTTCAAACACACATACATACATAATCATACATAGAATATATACATATACTTTATGAACATAGAATATATATATATACATAATTACTTTTTACCCTCGATGATTCAAACGCACAATTTCCACTTCGGGTGGCGGCTGACCTGACTTGTTTATCCAGGCCCTCACAGCGAGTTGTTCCAAGGTTTTACAGGAACAGTCTATCCAGCCGGGGCAACCCAAAAGATGTACGCATGGCAACACAAGAACGGCATTCGGATGCGTTGGGAAGAATTATGGTAAGAAGATTATTTGCATGATATGTGTAATATATATATATAGTATGTTTAGTTTATGTATGAATTAATTTCTGTAATCATTTTTGTCAACAGTGGAACAGAGTTTGATGGATGGTTCATCGGTTGAGACCTCTTGCCTCAGATATAGAGTCGAGTTGAAGTTGATGGTCGGTCGTGGCGGCATGGCTCATTTCACGCCAGTATGCACCATTTTTTTTGTACGATGTGCATCTTTCAAAAAAGTCCATGCCATGTCCTGTTTTATAAGATAGTTTGAGCCATATCCTGTTGGATTTTTGGGGTTTTGATGCATAAATACGAATACGAACCTTGGGAAACTTGACAAAAGGGAGATGAGATTTTCGGTAAAACTTTGGACAGGTTGATCTCAGCTTCAAAGCTCCAGTCGGAATGGTGATGAAAAAACAATAAAAAACAACGGCATTTTTGTTCCATCAAAATAAAGCTAAACATGTTTATTTTGCAGATAAATCGGTGAATCATGGCCTGTGCATGACCCTGACGTCAGGTAGTGGAGGAGTGACAGCTGGTAGGGTTATTACGTTGAGTTAGTCATCTACCAGATTTACCCAAGTAACACTTGGCTGCCCACTTGTAGCACCGAGGCTGGAAGAGTTGGAGCGAGACAGCGCTGTCTTGCACCAGGAGTTTTGCACTGTGCAAATTGTGCAAATGTGGGAGTACAACTGAGTAAAAGCCTACCTGGCTTTGGTTTACTTAGATATTTGCTATTATATTAAAGTAATT
This sequence comes from Breviolum minutum Mf 1.05b.01, assembly GCA_000507305.1. Lineage (NCBI taxonomy): Eukaryota > Dinophyceae > Suessiales > Symbiodiniaceae > Breviolum > Breviolum minutum. The sequence continues at coordinate 23,095 of DF240170.1, forward strand.
ATATATATATATATGTGTATACCATACACTCCTTCAAGCTTCTCAGTTCTGGGTATATTTGAACCCCTTTCAGTCGCCTCTGCAGTAGGTACGGCTATTTGCATACCCTAGGTTGTTAGTGGAACATTTTCTGGGGCCCAGTTTGATAAGGAGCTGGAAGAAGATCATCGCTACTCCACAGACCAGTTCAAGCTGGAGCTGCAGGACACGACATCTTGAACCAGCGCTGAAATGATAAAGGTCGTCTTTGCTGCCATTTTTCGCCTTCTAGTGGTGACATCAAGCATTTCAGGAGTACTTTCGGAAGACATGATGATTGACCAGAAGTTGGAGACATGCCCTGTACTATCAATTTTGCACTTCTGCAATCATTATTCGCTTGGGTTCTAAGATCGGCTTGGATCCCCCAAAACCACAATTTCCAATCACGAGGTCCAATGCACCCCTAAGACTTGGCGGCATGAAATCTGCATCAAACCGGCCCCTCCGTTTGTTGTTTCCAATCATAGGAGAGAGATGAAGAGCTTACAAAGCAAATGAAGTACGCCCTTGAGGCGGGGGATGGATGAACATTGGTGAGATTTTGTTTGGGGGTGAAAATGGCAATACTTCTTAGCCAGAGGGGATAATACTAGTTAGAAGATGTTACAGCAGATCCGAAAGTGAGATTCCCTTTCCTAATTAGATTTCCTGGGATCACTAAGGTTTACCATCAATGAACAACTCCCCCGAGGCTATCGCAAGAGGCAACCTTGCAAAGGAAACTTCATGGAAGTGGAGATGTCTTTCCATAAACCGTTTTTTGCAAGTTTCATGTTGCTCACTTTCGGTTTTGTGTATCACGACTTGTGTATCCAAAAATATCTCTTAGTAGGGTTCCTCATTAGGAATGGATATTTCGTTGCAACCAAGGCTTCCGTAAGACTTCATAATCCTCTCCAGAGCTTTGGATCCAAGTTGGACTTTATGATTTTAATGGGAAGTGACTCGGAGGTGACGATCCAACTGTCACTGATTCGCCACTCTCCGGTCCCTCCGAAGGTTGGATCAGATTCAGCGGAAGATGCCTTGGAGCAGTCCAAGAAGCAGAAGGTGAAATTGCAGGCCTGGAATCCTGGAAAGCTAAGACTGAGGGTGTTTTGACACTATGACGGCATAGGATACATACATCGCAGGATATGTGCTTTTTGTTTAGAGTGCAATAAGACCTCATTTCCGGGGGGCGGGTGGCATTGGGGAAGTACCCTTAGATTTCCATGAAAATAGATGTCACCTGTTGTGTCTTATCCTCCAAGTCCAGGAGATCGTGGCCAATGTTGCTTCGCACCTCCATATCCTTGAGCAGTGTCAAGAGCTACAAAGGTTGGGTCCGCAGTGATGGTGATAGATCCTTTCAACAACTATGGTAATCATGTAGAAAATAGATGAACATCTGTCCCAAACTAAGACACTAGTGACATAGTAACTAGTTTTATTTGCACTGAGCCTTGAATGATGACAGGGTAAGAGTTGAGAAATGTAATGACTGGAAAAGGGTAAAAAGGTGAAGATGTGGTTCAAACTTGTACCGGTTTGTACTGATTCCGGATATTTTGCCAAGAAGCTGCAACCTACAGCCCTTTGGTTGCTGTAGGTTGCCACCCTACAGCCCTGAGTAGCTGCAACCTAGCCCTCTGGTTGCTGTAGGTTGGCAACCTACAGCCCCGAGTAGCTGCAACCTAGCCCTTTTATTCCTGTAGGTTCCCAACCTACACCCCCAAGCAGCTGCAACCTAGCCCTTTTATTGCTGTAGGTTGCCCGTATATTACCCGTAAAAACTACAAAATTCTAGTTTGAAACATAAAAACCAAGGAAAATTACAGTAAGAGGATCGAAGACTAGAACAAAAAATATCAAAAACATCTCACAAGACTCGAAAACAATGGCTACAAACAACTTATTTACACAGAAAATGAAAAAAGAACACCACTGAAAACCATATTTTCCACAATGAAAATGGAAAGAACACCACTGCAGCACGAAATTTCAATTCTTCAGCATCCGCAGACGACTTGCCATTCTTGACATAAAGATCCAGGCTGATTTCCTCCCGTTCTTCAATTGAAATATGTTTTTTGTTCCCTATCCCAACTGACTTGATGGCTTTCTCAATGTTGAAAATGTGTTTTGGCAGCAACTAAGATCAAAGCACTGCAGGTCAAGCTCTCTCTTAAGCGACCAAAGCCAGTCCGTGTCACGAGCCCAGGTGCGATATGATGAACTCTTGGGGTGAATGAAAAAATCACGAATGAAAAAATCACGAACTCCAGCAAAATCCAGCAAAATGATCTGGTATCCATGAAGTTGGAGGTTGAAAATATACGAAATATATTGAAATATCAACAAATACATCCAAATATCAAATACTCTAAGTCACTTTAGATGAATTCGAATTCTACAAGCTACCAGGTGGCTCCTCTCCAAGATTTGCTGAATGCTCCACTGCACCCAAAATTTCACCTTTGTTGGTGTTTTGTTCATCGATTTTGAAGGGGAGAAGATTCCGGCGTATCCCTTTCCCATGTGCAGAATGATATATTTCTAGCCTTAAGATACTTCCAATATCATTCGTTGGTGTGAATTTTGTTAACCAGAAATTGAATGGCTAAAAGGTGCCTAAAACTCAGATGAGATTGTCATTTCATCCTTTTCCTTGATGTTTCAACCTTTCCCAAATGGGCGAGTTTTGGGCCAAGCCTCCACCACACTGGCTGCCATCAGGAGTCTTTGATCCAACGACGTGACGCGTTGAAGGAAGAGGCGACCCATTTTTGTACCATGAGATCTCAAACAAACACAGGCATTCTCCATAGCCATGGCGTACCGTGTTGTAGTTTTCTCCAATTTTTCCCTTTTTCGACCTGAAGCGTATGTATACTAGTAGGTGTGACATAGATGAATCATGATGAATCCTATAAATGAATCCTTTTTCATGTATTGGCCACTTTGTTGGAATGTGCCTTTTTGCAGTCAACAAAAAATGCTGTTATTTGATGGTATTTGACCCACTCCTTACTCGTCACAAGGTGTTCACTTTGGACCTTCAATGTTTGTGATCAAATGAAACCTGTATTGGTTTGATATGATTTTGTAGGTTTTTCAACCGAGTTCGAATGGAATCTTTTGTTTTAGGTGCCATGATTCATCATCATTCCATGGCTCTCACTGGATGACTTCAAACCACTGGATTTGTAACATTTGCGCCAGATCCATGAGACTCACGACGCGGAGGTCTGGGGCCATTGGGGTACCTAGCGACATTCAAGACCTACATGGACCATCAGGTTAACCTTAGGTTTTTTTGCACAGAAACCACAGAAACTCATCCTATTTTGAAAGGTAATATAGAGGTTCTTTTGGTATCCTCTGCATAAGTTTCAGACTTTAAGACGGGAATACATATAGGCCTTGTGCGTTCCATGATTTCCAGTTTCCAGACCCTGAACATTCCTGAAGCTCATAAATTTGGAGGCCAAAGTCCAAGAACAGACAGTACAGGTGAGGTGGGTCCTTGGAGGGATAGGTGGCTGTAGGAAATTGCATTTTGGTTTATCAGGCTTCAAGACGTTTGAATTACTTGATGAAACACTCCGTTCCTTCGGCTAATCTTTTGAACAGTCGCATTTCCCAGCTGTTTTTTGTGCAAAGATGTGGGTTGCTCCAAGAGAGGGACGACATGCAATGACGCAATGACCAGAGTCTAAGATACTTCCAAAGTAGAAGACAAACTTCGAATCCTGCTAAGGGATCTACAATCCACTTGCGACATATCATCGCAGTTTTTTTCAATCATTATGATATAGTTATATTTATTCTACAATTCTATAGTCCCCCACTTTGTATTTGCCTTGTACTTGGATTACTACATAAATAGCTTTGTCCCATTCTTTGGCCCTTGACCTTGTAAGCATTCAACGATGTTTACCTTAAGGAGTTGGCGGTACATCAACTCCAGTCAAAGGCTTAGTGGTTTCATAGGAGTCGTTGTTGGGTTACCCTCCCTAAAACTAACGTAGCCCCTGAAAATTGGCAATCCCAATAGGAAAGTAGTATTCCAACCATCCATTTTTAGGGGCTATGTTAGTTTTAGGGAGTGTAAGATTGTTTAAACAAAACCTAGTAGTAAAGCGACGATGATGCCTTGCGGGTGGTTTCTATAGACTATATTGGCTTATATTGGTGTGATTTGCCTGGGACAATAGATTTTTCGACTGTGGCTTTAACAGCTTTGATACATTTTTGCCTCACTCATAATAGCAGTGGCTTTATGGTTACATTAATCTAGATATGCAACTAAAGAAGTACAGTAAAATGTCGGGAATATCATCTAAAGTGTATATGGAAGATCTTGATTATCAACACATAATACCGAATGATTGAACAATTTGGCATTGTTTGTCTTGAATCTGTGGTCCTAAACGCATACCCTCTTGTACCCCAAAGACTTGAACCATAGCAAGAGCTCTCAGGTCTGAACTACAACTTGCTGAAAAGGCCCAGAACTTAGAGCAACTGCTGAGGGACATAGAGCCAGGCACAACGGCCATCAATAAAAGATACCAAACACGAAAAAAACGTGTTTTGAATTAGAATCAAAGATACCTTTCATGAGGGCATTCAAAAAAGTTATTAATTTGTGAGCAGTTTCTATGCACCAGAACCGTTCGCACATTGACAATGGCTTTTGAATGAAATACAGCAACTATAGGCCTCACCTTTAGCCATTACTGACACGGATGTTTGGACCGCGGGACCATTACTTTTTTGTCAAATCCATTGCAGCCCATGTTTAGAATATTAATTTCTTCCATAGATTCCAAGTGCTTTTTGCTGGAGTCTTTTGTAACCTATTTGCACGTTCATCATTCTAGCCATTTGGATTTGGATGTTCACAAGAGTGATGTTTAAGCAACAATGTCCACTCAAAGAGGTTTTGTTTAGTATCCTTACCACGATTCTAGATACCTTTAATCTTATCATAATCAGGTTCATCATCATAATCATTTTCTTCATCATCATCATCATCATCACCATCATCATCTTCATCATCATCATCATCATCATCATCATCATCATCACAGTTTGTGTTTACTAAACCGCTACATGTTCCATTCCTCTCCCATAGACGTTTAACATTCCTCCAACAAGGCGATGATTCATGACCTTCATGCACAACTGGCTGCGCGCGAAAGAAGGGTCCGGAACTCAATGGGAACTCGATGAATGCAGTTTTGAATCAACCGTAAAAGAGGAGAGTGGAGTATATGATATTAAATGATGACTAACGAAAAAACAAAACAGTGTTCAACAAATGTGGCTTATTGTGATGGACTTTGTTTGCGACAGCGACTGCAGCGGGATGTGCAAGGGACTCTTTTTGTTTGAGAATCCATGAAGATAGATAACGTACATACTACATTGAATCTATGCCGGTAACTTGGAAAGGGCTGCAGGGAGAATTATAGCAGTCATTGCGTAGCCATTGTATACTTAAAATCATCCTCGTGTCCATGGATGCAGCTTCATCTTAGCAGTTTTCATTAAGGGCCTCGTTAGTACTGTATCAGATGTATTGGTGCCAGCTCAAGATTTTCAGAGAGGGCAAGTGGTGTCAAACAGACTTGAATTGCTATATAAAGTGGGACTTGAATTGCTGGCTTTGTCATCACTTGTCAATGACCCCTTAAGAGTTTAGTAAATTGGATTTCGTTTTGCGGATTTTTTTCAGGTTGGTAGCTCACCAGATCCAGTCCAGATCCATTGATCGTTGCTGAGGTGCAGCTCCTAGCCCAACGCTTTCGATCACGTACTGAGAAGACAAGCCCCATGGAGGTGAAAGTGGGGTAGTGGTTGAAGATGGAAGCGCTGTGAATCTATACTGCCTAAGCCTGCTAAGCATCTCATGAGTCTGACTCATGCGGACCGGTGGTGGATTCAAATATTATTTGTTTTCACCCCAAACCCTGGGGAAATGATCCAATGACTAATATTTTTCAAATGGGTTGAAACCACCAAGTAGATCTGACTCTTGATTTTCCATATTCTGGACACTTCCGATAGATGTTCAAGTGAATCCTATGTTAGTTCAGAATCTCATAAACCTTGTCTTCAAAACGAGTTCTGTCAGTCAATCGTTTCCTGTCATCCAGGAAGATGATGGAATATGATCCTCATTTGGTTCCATTTTACTTCAGGGATTTCCTGGACTTGGACAATAGGTGCTGTTCAGCACTTATCAGGACAACCAGGTTGACAACCAGTAGGTATACAAGCACCTATGAGCACCTAACCCAGCAGATGACCATTCTTTGCGATTCCTCCGCAGGTCGTTTTTGATTCGACATCGTGGAGACATCGAAAAACTTGAAACGTCATGCTGGGGGAATGGTGAGTTCTGCTGGTTGGCTCAGCATGATCTCGGGTGACATGGTGTTGATGATGCTTGACTCCTAGGTGCTACTTTTGCTTGAGTGTGCTATGTGCTGTTGATCTTCAAACACACCTAATTGCAACAAACATGTCGGAAGAACCTGAAGAACTACTGTAGGTCCTTAGGTTCCACCAAAGCATGAATCCTTCTTCGAAGTTTCTACTTTCGCTGCTGTTAAGCTTCAAGACGATTTTGTCGTTCAGGCCTGGCACAAGTCAAAACACAGGGTCAGGACATATCAGAACATGTATTGAATGTATTGCTAATACAGATGATTTATTTATTGTACAATCTATCAGAAGTATTGTATATACATTAAATTGTAATGCTACATTTCTAATAACAATTCTCTTTATACATTACATCAATGCATAGATCAATATTCCCACAGGTAGACTTCATTCTAATGGTCTCGTGTGTTTCTTCGCAGAATCAACCAGCAAAAGGGACGAAAGAATTGACCGAACTCAGAATCATGAGCCACATGGCCATCAGTCGTCTTGTGGCCCGGTATGGATCCCAGATTCCAGTCGTAGGTTGGTGAAAACAAAACAGTGAACGACGACGAACTAGAACAGGAATGTGGTATAATATTGTATGATGAATCAAAGATGTCAGAGAATAGTCAGTAAGTTTGGCCAACCAATCTTGAAGTTTGGAACTTTGGTAGGTTTCTTCAATTGACTGCCAATTCATTTCTTTAAGGGAAACAACTCATGTCTAAACAATGTTCTAATTTTCATATCATATGTACGTATTCCAACGTGAGAAGGTGATGTTTTGAGGAAAATCTGCAGAGACTGGTAAGGTTTGTAGCACGCGATAGATGATGTGTCCATAAACATTCATGAGCCATATATTTGCCGATTTTTCCTATATCTACCACTGGATATATTTGATTTCTATTGGGCTAGGTGGTGCTTATCACCTGACATTAGAACCATACTCATCCAATCTACTTGAAGTGAGCTCAGAGAAGATGAAGCCAAGACCACCCAGGTGCCAAAGAATTCCTAGGGCACTAGGTGCAAGATATTTGGACCTCCCTTTTGGGGGGGGGGTCACCCCCATGTTTCCAAGCATCCAGTTTGACTGCACACTCCAAACTCATAGAGTACTCACACCTCAGCAAGCAACCTTAAGAATTATCTGAGAAACTATGTCCAAATCTGGAACATCTTGTAGGAATTGCAGGAATCAAACCGGGCTGTTTGATGTATGTTTGATGAAACACGGTTGATTCAAGATTCCATGTTCATACCAAATCCCTGATCCGTTTGTTTCAATCAACCTCGACCTGGGACAACAAAATCATGGTCCTGTGATGTGAGTGGGACACACCACTGCAAGCTACATAACACTTGAGGAGATATCAAGTTTTCATGGTCTTCCAATCCCCATGTTGCCGAAAGGCAATACATTATTGAGTTTCGACATATAAATGATTCATATTTGGGAATGATAAACATGTTAATCACGAAAATCAACATTATATTGATTCTATAGCAAACAACCTGGAAGATCACTGAAATATCTCTTGAAAATTCATTGCAACAATGATAACATCATCACCTCAGTTGATCCCGGATCACTAAAAAATGGACCGCCTTTGTACCTCAGGTATGGAGGACGAGGCGCGATTTTTCGCCAGGGAAACGTGGATGCAAAAGATTGGGAGGTTTTTGAAAGGTCGGCGAAGACATTCCCTTTTGTTTTCTTCGGGGGCATGAATCAACGTACAATGGTGTTGTTGATGTAAGCTTTATAATAATTTTATATAGTGCTTTTGTTTTGCGGGTATGCAAATATGAGTCCATGAAATGAATGACCTTTGAGTCATCCCCCGGATGCAATATTAGGTGGTGCTTGGAAGGGGGTACCTAAAATCCCTTCATAATAGAGACTTATAGCGAGCTGAGCTACCCCAGGTTTCCAAGCACATCTTGGAATAGAATGTGCAGCAAGGAGAAGGAATTTGTGAGATGAAAGGGCGTGCATACTCCCAAAAAATAGCAGAACGTTCATCCCTCCGAGGAGACTGAGTAGACACTTCACCAGCACCCACCGGGCGCCGTTCACATGACTTCGCACAACATCATTGAAAAAGATCTATAGCCAGACAGGATGGAGCCAGTAACCAGCTCATAGAATTTGATGAAGTGCAAACATTAAAGAAACAGCAGTCAGCATTAGGTGGATCCTTTTGTTTTGATTCTTTGATTTCTTTGGGATTCGCTGGTCCCGCAAGATACCCTCTCAAAGTTGCGAATTTCCTGGATCAGCCAACCATTTCAGCAACAAAGGGGCTGTCAGTGTTCGAAACAGTTTTTACCTCTTGATTCTCAAGCATGCATCAGTATCATTGGGAACTGTTATATTGCAATTCATCCAACTGCATGCATGTTTGCCATTTTTCGCAACAAATGGCACTCAGATTTCATACGCTGAGCAGTGAATTCTTAGCTTTGCTACTGTACAAGTCTTGAAGTGCTGTTGATGGCTTTGTTGATTCTTTTTGTGAAATCATGTATTATCCATATCCCATGAGGAATTGCTATTCTCAAATCATCCCCCTAATACATAGCTGAAAAGTGAAAAAATGGCACCAACAAATGATGGTTTGTTAAAGATCTTTCCTTTTGAACTACCCATCTGGAGTTGATCGACCGACCAGACCTTTGACGTAGACGAAGAAGCAAACTTCGTCAGCGACGCGGAGACTTGTTCGGCACTTTTTTTCGCAGTGATTTGTCATTGGTGACACGTCGTTTTAAAGGGTTTCCTATGGAGAGCTGAACAAAGATATGCGCAAAGTTCGGAATGTGTGAAGGTTCATATGTCCCAAGTAGAGGTTCATATTCCCCACATATATTTGAGCACCATGGCTACCAGGCCTAGCAAAGTTTTGGCTTGAGTTCACATTTGTTTTCAGTCGTTCCGGGCCAGGGAAACGCGGTTTATTTGACCAACCAAAGGCTGGGAGATTGTAATGAAAAACCCGAAAGCATGTAGAGCTTAGGAACACCAGGTAAAGTCACGGCGCTAGTTTTGTGTGCTTTGGTTCTACATCCAAGCAACCGCCGCAACCGCCTCGATTTACGGAAGAAAGAAACAAGCCCTGTGGGTGGAAGGGTTTCTTTCAGAAAATCCAGACTCAGCGGGCCGGAACAAGGTCCGGAAGAAACGAGGCACCCCCAAACATGTTCGGTGTTGGAAAGCTATGTCACCATTCTTGCAAGAACATGTCCTATACTGAATTGAATGAGGTAGGAGGAGCCTGAAGGAAATGCGACCACTCAAATCAACGGAAATTAAGAGCCCCCCACTCACAGGGTGTTAGTCAGCAAAGCCTAGGACTTTGATCTACTATATTCATCAATATGCTATAATCTTCTAGGAATTATACAATTTACTCCTTAAATCAGTTTGTTTCTACAGAAACCATTTCTTTTTGACAGCCAACAACAACAGAAATTCAGGATCGCCAGCGGAACTCGTTGAAGGATCAACTGCAATCGCTCGGGAGCTCGAGTTGTGTGACAGGGGAGTGTTATGGAAGGGTTCCTCATATCATATGTGATTAGGAAACATGTATGAATATAATGTACATGAATGTACAAAGGGTGTTGAAGGTGCATGTTTTGGATTCAAAATGATATATATATATACGTATACATATGTCCATTGCCATTTTAGTTTAACAGAGGGTAGCATTCAACGGCAATCTTGTGCATCATTCATGATGTTGAAAACCATCGCATTGGTATGGCAGAAGACAGCAGTTTAAAAAAAAAACACACCATGGGTGTGTGTTGTTGGTATTCAGAAGTGCATGGACTGACAAAAACAGACAAGTAGATTGCCATCAATCACTGAGTGTTTCACCATTTACAGTTCATTTACATACATCATATATGAAGACTAGCAACAGGACACGGATGGTATAAGATCTAGCTGCAAGACTCACGTGGCGACATTCAAGGCCTCAACAAAGCGGAAGGTTGAGTGCAAGGAGAGCTGGAGAAAGTCAGGAAGACTCAGTGCAAGGAGAGGGGACGAATATCAACTACACAATTTACATGAACGCACTGCAGATATAATGTGACACAACCTAGACTTTTAGTACAGCATGATTCATGATCTATCTATTAGTTGCATAATATACTCGTGTTGTGTTCTTTAAAAAAACATGTTTTTAGGCTTCAATCACATAGTATGGTGATTTGAATTGATTTGATGTGACTGGAGGAAACCATTTTTTTAGTGGGGGTCTTGAGGTATATATCCACCACATCCTTAAGTGCTGAAAGAAACTACCTTTGAGCAACTTATTTTGGTGTATTCTTAGAGGGCCACACCCCCTTTGGCCCAATGACCGTACCAATCGTGGTAGTATTTTTCATTGTGAACTCCGCCTGGTTAGCAAAATGGACCAATGAAGTAAGTGGAAATTTCTATGTTTCCAGGATTCTCCAGGTATTTTGGGACAGGTGAAGAAAGGATGCGGCGAACCCCTATGTTTGGGACATTCAGGTGATGCAACCACAGCACCTGCAAGTGCTGTCACTGTGGCCATGGACTTAGATGCGACTTAAGTCACTATGAAAGATGTTTCATGTTTTTGGATTCTTCCTAGGTTGTGTTTTCAACAAACATGTTTTATTTGCTCATTATTCTCCTTTTTTTGAGTTGGCGAGAAGGTGTTTAATTTCATGGCACGCCAGAGCTGCCCCGCACAGAAATGAAAAGACATGTGATTTGGGTGGAGGTTTGCAACGGGTAGTCAGGAGGGCGCATGTTGACATAGATTATTTGATGACTTGCATCCACGAAAAAAAAACATACATGTGTTTGGCAGTTTGGCATGACCTCACCCTTTTCCTGGTCTGACCTGTTCATATAGTTTTCTTTGAAGGTCATGCATTCATTCAACCAGCCAATCATTTGAGTTGTGACCCAATGGCTTATCTCTTGATGATGTCTTAAGTCAAGGTGAAGGAATCCCCTACAAAAGGACAATTTAGGTCAATGGTGAATATTGACCCAATCATGATCTCCGCAGTTGATCTAAGGGTCGTTGAGGTGTTGGGATGTTGCCTCATCCATACGGCTCCATCATTGCAGACCCAAAGAGTGTCACAGTGCTGTGCATTGAGGTTCAACAACAAATTCTGACCAACACCCCTAGCGGATGCCTAAGTGCTGGCCAGGGGGAAGACGACAGGAACTAGGATCTACTGGAAGCAGCCAAGCAGATTATTTTCTTAGCAAGGAGATGCAAAGAGTATATATGCATGCATGACATTGCATGACACAATGCGCAGACAAGTAATGCACTCCCATACGCAACTGTCCCTTTACCTATGCCAGGATCTATCTATATTTTGTATTTACACACGGATGCGTACTGTACTTACCGGAAACCTCCGGGAGTGTCATGTTTCTTACCACTAGCTCCAGTTTGCGGCAGTTACTCGTTGGTCAAGGGCCTGACTCTGAATTGGTATTTGTTTGCAATATATTTCATAGATGTACTATATCTCTTGCATCCACCATTTTTAGCACTTTGGGATGGGATTACACCATTTCGATGCATTTAAGATTTGTTTGCTTGAAGCTCTGGACCAATCAAACAAGCGGTGATGTGCTTGCGGATGTGATTCTCCATGACCAATGATCCATCTTAGATAATGATGACTGCGACAAAACGATTCATCAACTATTCATGATAATTAGTGATGATTCATGATGTCCATCGATGTTTGATGTTGGATATGTTGGATGATGATTGCTGCTGCTGATGATGACGACTCTCAGGAGGAGGACTAGGATGACGCCTCAAACTCCGCAGATGATTAACAAACGGCCCCTACCTTTCAAATAGCAGCGGATCTAGAGTCAGCATACACCTATACTTCACAGTTTCATGTTTCCAAAAGTTTCGGATGAACGTGGTTGAACTTCGACTTGTAGACTTGGACCACCAGGTGAGATCCGAGAAGAACGGTGGCTTCAACAAGGTGATTTCCGTTGGTGGCAACGCGGTCTCTGGAAATGTTGGTGATAACGTTGTAGATGGACACACGTCATTGTTCGTTACTGAAGGCACTTGGCAATGTAGAACTCAAGTGCATTTTACAAGCTGTGTTGTTCTTTATTCACTCGCAAGTCGCAGAGAAAGACCCGCTCTGTATGCCCCTGACCCGCTGTTTCAAAGAAATCATGCCATTATGTACACTTTCAAACAACTGAAGCACGTAGTCTTTACACCTTACAACCTAGTGTTATGGCGCAGTGGCCGGTTTAGAAAGGACGAAGGAGAAAGCATATCATCCAACTGCATGAGCCACACTTAAAGGAAAGTTTTTGGTTTCGTTGTCTGCACAGGTTCGCTTCAGAAGATGTTCTCACCGGCTGTTGCAAGGCGCGAATGGTTTTTCCGCGGCTGGTTGGAAGTCGGTCATCAGAAGCTGAGTTTCATCAGAAATCAGCGTTAAAATTGGATACTTTGATCATCTTGGAACCGTGTGCGAGTTGAAACGATCCCTCGATTGAAGACATCAGAGATGAGCACATATTGAAGTTTGGAATTTGATGGCTGCTTGTACCAACAAAGCGACCGTCACTACCCTGTTGTTGGGTACCCTGTTGTTGGATGAGAGTTCTTTGATATTGTGTTTCTTTTTGGGATATTGTAGCAGTGTGAAAGAGTGCAAAACTGCAGTAGATGTTGTTTCAAAGCCGTTTAATATCAATCATATGACCTACTGGGAAATATTTGTGTAGTGCCATTCACTCACATTTAAAGGCGACCACTATCAATATCATGTCAAGGCTTGATATTACCACAGCTGATGGCCGGAATCCGGCATTTGTTGAAATGCAACTTATTCCAAAGTTGTCCCACTCTTTGCAGAAATTTCATAGTCATTTCATGGTGGGACATGCCAGTTGAAGCCACCAAAACATTGAAAAGACAATATCGCTGGTATCATGGAAAGGTGAAACATCTTCGCATAGGCTTTGGATCGAGCTGGTGATCTGAAATGACTTCACTATGAATATGTAGTACAGTACATTGATATATACTATATATATATATATTCATATATTATATAACATTACATTATCTATATTCATGGTGGTTCCATCAGATATGCAGGGAGAATCTTTTTGACCTGTTTCTTCAAAGCGATCTTGTATATAAGATGTTAACTATACTAAGATGCCTTGAGATTTGAAGACTCGAATCGCATGTCACAAGAGGCGTGGTGCGGAAAGCCAGGACCTCAAAAGCTGGGGATGATGGCATGATGTGACCGTCAACAGATGTTTGGTTGATTACAATGTCAAACCCCTCGGATCATGGCTGGACATTTGATGGAAAAACGACTGACCTGTGGACCTGTGCATTCTGATGTTTTTTTTTTGTGGTATTCCCATCTCAAATTCGCAAGCTGTCAGTTTTAGGACTGTTGCACTTTACCGCAAATTTCAAGGTGCAACCCCAACCAACAAAGATATTGTTTGCAAAAGCTCCTTTCCATGGCTTCAGGTCATGCAGGCAAAGTGGTCGCTTCCCCCGCTGCAAGTCTCTTGGTTGACATGTTATTGTTGCTGCTGCTGTTGTTGCTGCTGTCGTACGTAGATGTATTCTCCAAACTAGTGTTACCATGTTAGATACATGGGAGTCCAAGCATTGTTGCATACTCAACAGGTTTGACCAATCAACTTGACATGGGGACAAGGGTGGATGTTTTTCATCCAGCTCTTCTCGCTTAGGTGTAAAGCAAGGGAAGGTCTCAGATCAGGCGCGGTACGAGGGCAGGGACTCCAGGGCAGATTCTTGAAGGGATGGTTTGCTTCAAAAGCCACTGAGATGTTTTGATTGTGTTTGTTAAAATCTCGGTGTCATAAACATCGCGGGTTGTTACCTTCTCTGAGATTGCAGGTGCTGTCAATGTCTCATTCTAATTCCTTTCATAGTCTCATATAACATATAATATGTGTATATACTCACATATACATGTATGTGTATATATATATATACGTATATGACTGTATATGTATTCTATCTATATATACAAGTACGAACACCCACCCAGAAACCTTCCTAAAGAATTACCTGCAAGCGATTTTCTGCCATTTAACATGAAAAGAAAGCAAATACTTTTGGGTCACCCCTGACTAACATAGCCACAAATCAGGTAACTTACAAAGGTTTGAAGTGGGGAGATACTCCTAAAACGGAGCCATATTTCTACGAGGTTGCTGCGCTCTCAACATGTCCCAAGGCTGGTGGAGTTGACCCTCGATTTGGGGTGTGAAGAGGGGGAAAGACCTTGAGAAACTCACAAAGCTTGAAACATGTGATGGTGCGGTTGTTTGGTGGAGGGATAGGATATTTATGGATATTTAGTTATTAATATTATTAATTGGTTTTGAAGATCATCCAGGTTGAGAAAACATGAGATAACATGAGATAACATGATATGGTGGTGAATATCTTTCTGCCAAGAGATTGCAAGCGAAACACCCGTGCTATGCTTTCCCAATGGTCTCATGAAGGCCTGTTGTTATTTTTGTTTTTTTCAGAGTTTTGCGATGGCCGCATTCGGTTACATTGGGCGAGTTTGCCATCGCTGAAACCAGGAGATTGAGGAAGCAGATTTGCTCTTTGTTCCAGATGACGATCAGGATTTGGTGCAGAGCGTTGCAACTTTTTTGTCTTCTGAGTTTTTCTGATAATTACTTGGAATCTGAATGCCATGCACTGCAAGTGGCAATGTTTCAGTTTGATTCCTTTCTCTTATGAGAAATTTCAGCTGGTGGCACAAAGATAGCCATCCCTTTTCGTTGCTTTGTTGTTTAAACTGTACAGTTGATGGACAAAAATGCACCAGTGATCACTTTAGAGTCTTTAGAGTTAAGATTGTGAAAACAACATTACTAAAGCAACACAAAACACTTGCATCAATTTGATGTTTAGTTACATTAGCAGGTTAGCCGGATTTTATCACTTACCCACTGTCGAGAGCTTAGCAGTAAGAAAATACAGACATGGTCCAGGATCTTGGCCTGTTACACACAGAAAGACAAAAACACACACACCAAGATCAAAACAGCTCGCCCTGAGATGATGCTATTTCCGAAAGTACTTGTATCGTCTTGCAACTACCAACTGCGGTTGTTGAGGGGCTATATATGCTGGCCTGGGGAAATCTCCGAAAAGCAAGAATGCACGGTGCATTTCTGAACTCCTCGGGGATTGCCTTACTAAAGCACCTTTTTGGGATGAGACACCCGCTGCAGAATCAATTTGCATCGACTCATCCATCTTTCTCTCCGTGGCCCATATTTACAAATACTTCAAAATACTCATTATACCCTTGTATACATATATAATATATATATATAGATATAATACCCACAGCCCTTATCAGTTGCAGGTGGTTCGTAACTGCTTTTGCACCTGGGAATGGGGTTTGGGGTGGGGGGATCTGTGCGTGGTGGTGACACGTAGTATGGTTTCTTTGGCAGGGTCGCAGGTTCCATGGATTCCGTGCTCATGCATTCGGCCACTCATGCGTCACTATGATCTTTTTTCCTCCTCCTCCTTCATGGCAACTACATGCCAGGGCTGAAGTGTTCAGGTTTCAAGTGCTAAAACCCACACTTTCCTATACCAGGCAATTGCCTTCAGAGCACCACCTATCCACTACCACAGGAGTGGCAACGTCCCCGGCGTCCGCCTGGCTCGGGCGAAGGGCCTTCAAAGCAACTGCCTCTTGGAAGTGATGTGATGTTCCCAATGACTTGTCCCATTAATTGGTTGGAATATCTGGAATATCTTAGTCCAACTGGATGGATTGTTCTGTTTTATCTATCCAAATGGTGAAGTTTTTTTTTAAAACAGTATCATGTCCGCATTCCCTGTTCCCTGGAGTTTGACCCAAGATACTTTTGATGAAATGGTGCAGGTTTTCAGTCATCAGCTCCACAGTAGGGAACCCACTTAAATGATCTCGAAATATAGGTAGATTGTGGTAGATTGTTATGTCATAACATTTCCTACCTTCAAAAAATGTGGTATAAACAAACTCCTTCCACTTCACTTTGTGTATACTCTTTGGGGAGTCTACAAAACACTGGAAAAATCACGTTCCGCTGAGCTCAGGACTGGACCCATCGTGTCGGTACCGCCGCCACTGCCTTCTACCAAGCCGGAGGCCGGCCTACGAGTCGGGTTTTGCTGGGTGGATGATTAAGTGGTTGCAAGGAAAATAAGGAATGATGGAGTTCAATGGATTTATTGATGCTACGTGGATGTAGTTTTTGTTTCCCTGCCATTGTAATCACATGTTTGTTTTAGATAAATGTATGTTGAGGTTTCCATACTAGATATATACTAGATTATGTAATTAAGATCCCTCAGCCTCGTCGGCAATTCACGGCGTTTGTTTTGGCTGCAGGGTTGTTTGTTGGTATGATAAACGGTAAACCTCAAAGTATCTTCTTTGCTTTTTTCTTCTTGTTGCTGCTGCTACTTTCTTTTTTTAAAGGTGCTGAAAGTTGTAATCAATTTGTTGTTATTTCTTTTCAGCTTTCCTGTTTTTGATGCATTATTTGGATTGTTGCAGGCTGAGCACGAAGAAGACGAGTGGCTGGAAAGAAAGAGGCCCTTTGGACGCTTTATTGGCAGATCCACGCTGGTTTGACTGCAAATTTCAAGCATCTTTTGGGGACGACTAAGCCGGAAATCGCTGAGAAGTGTGTGGTCAAACCTGCATGCGCTTTCACCAATCATGAGGTTTTGCATTGGACATCATTGGACACGTCAAGTGACAACATACACAAAGATGTGAAGAGTTTCCAAGACACTCAGCATTAGCAGTAACCATTTTTGGAGCACATGCATGGCGCTCAGGGTGACAGGTGTGATTGGCCGCCTGGTTCCGGGCTGAGACCGAAGCTGGAACCGCAAGACGCACTGATGGAACCTTCCGAAGTTATTTTTTTTATAGACTGGTTGAGAGTCTATCCATGGTCCACAAGCCTTTATGTAAAGGAACAAGATTGTTGTGATCATGAGGTTTACCGTTTTTTGCTAAATGTTCTGAGCCAGGAATCCAGACCATCATCTATTGCCGTTAGGTGATGCCATTTCCATGAAACATCATGAAACTATTGAAACATGATCATTCAGCATCCTCGATTCACCACTCTTGTACAGTAATTATTTCTTTTGATTGATGAAACACGATGAAAAACATGCTTTCCTCCCCCCAAAAAAAACCTAGCAGAAAAAACACAACATCAGTTCACCTTTGACATGACATCGGTGTCCTTCAGGTTCAGTACCAAACAGGTGAAGTGCCTGCCAAGGCGCCTCTCAGAGGGCTATGGATAATCGTTGGGTTTTCCGAGGTGTTTAAACACCTGATGTTTCGGAGGGGTTTTCCAGCTGGTAAGTTGTGCCCCAGTTGTTTCATTTTGGATTTCGAACATCGGTCTCCTTTTGAGAGGTCGAGTCGGTTTGTTTTGCCCCTAAAACTCCGGAGACTAATTTTTGTTCGTTGTCAAGCCCGTTCATGGACAAAGTATGTTCACCAGTTGATACTTCGGATACACCATCAATATCCATCAAACATGTCTGCTTTTTTGGGATTATCCCAAACAGGTGCAGAATCTTGTCCGCACCAAACCCCAGTCATGATGAAGTTACCAGCCTTGATAGGACGTCCTGGGACTGAGCCGGACATGTTGCAAGCCCAGTTGGGGTTAGGGTGCTGTCCTGATAGGAAGTTGTAGCTTGTTTCTATAGTAAGTTTTCTCAGTTGGATCATCAAAGTATAGATTGTAAATTGTAAGACTATGATAGTCCATGGCAACCATGCTTCCAATTGGGAATAGTAACCAACCAGAAACATAGCAAATGGCTTCCTAATTGGGAAAACTATCGGTAGGACAGCTGCCACAAGACCTGACATCCAAGGCCATGGACGTCTCATGGTAACCGCTGTCCGCGGGGTGCGGCGGGTTTCTTGTGGTGAGGGCAAGGCGAAGGATGATGAATGTCAAGGATAGCGTAGGTAGATGTCTTTTGATTTAACCAACCATATGCCGCCTAGTGTTGAAAACAACATGTCATGGGGAAGTTGGATAAAAATAGATGAATGATTTATTGTGCTACGTACACGTATACTATTGTGTGCTATTGTATTTCGCAAGTAAAGCTATGCAACAACTTGCTTGGAGTAGGCGTACCAAATGCCGCGCTACATGGCGAATGGTGCCAGGATGGTCCCGCTGCACGCGCGGGGGTCATTGCAGGAGATCAGTTGATTTCCATTGATGGCCCGGATCCTCAGCCCATGCATCATGTGTTGGAAAGGTTGTAGCGATGCCAACGTCTTGAAGTCAAAGCTTTATTGAGACATATTAATAGTTTCTCTCTGCTCGCAGGTGCTTGCAAGCTTCACAAGTTCACGTTGCTTGTTTTCCATTGTTTTGTTTTCCCTGTTCAATATGATCCAACAAATTTGATGTACTGTTTGATTGTTGATTGGATCAAAGGTCCCACATTTAGACTCAGACCTTAACGGCACCCACATCTAAGGTGAAAAGATCTGGGAGTACTACCCTGCCAAGGTGACTAACGAGTGTTGCAATGAAATTGCAGTGAAGTCATTTGTGGTCTGTGTTTGTGGGAACTTTTATGAACTTAGTTGCTAAATGTATATGCTCAGATTTTAGATTGTGTTTGTCACGGTACGTGTACCTATAAATAAAACTAATCAAAATTATACTACATTATTAACATATTATCATACAACGTCTTGTTGCTGCCCGTCACTCCTTACTATAAATACCTACCATGCATTGGCTAGAGTTTGAGATCGTAAGTCGCGACCTTCCATGGGAGCCCTGAAAGTAACGGTCGCATATCCAGGCCAAGCTGCTGTACTTCTTAGACCTATTTGCAAATGTAGTTTGTATATGGATCTAAAATTATATCTATATATATATATAGCTATATATCGACATATGTATATATGCACCCATTCATGATGATTATATATACATCATATATATATATATGTTGGACGGAAACTGAAAGGGAACCTTTAGACTTCCAAGTCTGTGCCTTTGCCACAGCACCTTGGCCGGTGATTCACAGAGTTGCAAGGCGGTGTTGAGTGGCGTCAGAGGGCCGACGACTCTCATTTTCTTAGGTTTTTCAGGGAAACTGCAGGCAGGGTTGTGGTCCTTTGGGTGGATGGGAATCCTAACCGGTAGTGAGCAGCTAGAAGAAGTTGCTGTTCCTTAGCATGTAGAAAAACACTTCACATGCATGTTTTGTTGCATGTTTGCTATTTACTTTGCATGCTTCAGACATTTTCAGGCTTTTCAATGGTTTTGGATGGTCTTTGTTTCATAAAGGAAGGAACTACTCGCCATTTCACTGATGCACTAGGATATTGTAACTAAACAAAGAAGAACCCCATCCACTAACCATGAATCAGCTGGGTGTTTGGCCAGGTACGAAGTGTTTGGATTATCAGTGTCGTCGAGAGAAGTTGAAAGCAGTAAAGGGGGATCATGACGTTTTACATTTTACATTTGATGCTTACATACACAACTTTACCTTTGATCTATCACCTTGTTGCCAGCAAAAGCAACCAACTCTCCAAGTTGGATGATCCCGCTTCGGCTATCGACGCTAGCTAGGAATTGAGCGACATATTTTCTACAACCTACAGTATAGTTGGGGAAGGACAATTCAGAGGTTCAAACATAATTGCAACAGTGGAAGAAAGCTCTCTTGATCTTTTGGGCACCTTGTTGGTATGTGAAGTACATACTGATGAGTTGCTTAAGGTAAGGTCGAACACTTGTTCCTTTTTGGAGAAGATTGACAGGGTCAAGTATGATTTAATTGGAGCATATACCTCCCCTGGATAGATGCCGTTTCCGTACTGGATGGGAGTGGCTAGCCATCTACATGTCACAGATGAACGTAGATTTCGGAACCCAGGTCAACAGTCCCAGGTTCACAAGGTTACCAACCCTGATGGCTTCAAATGATGGAGGATCCCAGATGTTTAGTGATGTTAAACCATTTAGGCAATTTCTACTCAACCGACCTGGAAATTGTGGTATTTGCACCAGAGCCTGATTCAGGTTCAAGAACACAATATCCATGAATTTCCAGTAACTAGGATAGGGTTTAGCTATTAGTTGACTGGATGGTTTCATGCATACACAACATATGTTTTTTAGTCTAAATATAATTGAATATACACATATATCTATAGATGTCATATATATAGTCATAGTACACAAATCATGTTGAAGATCTCCCCTGAAAATCCAGGCAGAGGTGCGAGTCAAACAGCCAGAGCTGCTCTCAGTGGATCTAAGTTGTGTATAAGTCAAAATCACCATAGTGATTTGTTGGTTAGTTGTTTGACTAGTTTTGTTAGTTCAACATAGAGAGTTTGTTAGTTGTTTGTTGGTTGTATTTTTCTGTACCCCATGTTTTTGTTTGACAAGATGTTTCTAGAAGGTGAGAAAGTGTTTTCTCATCAACAACTGTTGGAAAAAACGAATGATATGATTTGACAAAAACAACCTTGACATATAGGTGATTATTCTCCAGGGTCTGTATAAATTTGATGATGTGATGCTTTGATTCAGATCGATCCAATGGATCCTCAAAAGGGTCTGAACATAGTGACTTGGAAGGCAATGCAGTTTCCAGATATCTGAGACCCACAACCAAGTTGAGATTGGATTTGGATACTTGTTCCATGGTAGATTTCACTTATTTATGTACGAGTTATATGGTAGATTCTTGATGATTATTGTAGAAGTGTAACATACAAACATGGAAAACCACGAAACACGGGGGTTCCTTGAAACTGATTGGATTTTGAGGATGAACCGCGTTTGGGCCTTCCTGCACAAGTCAGCGTTTCCTCGAAGGCGACGTGACGTGCAAAGTCATCATTGACCTTCCTTATGGGTTGCCCCTTCGAAGGTTGAATGGTACACTTGGTTTATTAAACCCACCACATCATGTCAGTCGCATTTCGCTTCTTCATTGTCACCTGTACTTTTTTCTAGAGTGACCAGAGCGCAGCTTGTGAGCTTGCTCAACTATTGAGGTTGGTAGAGCATCTGTTTGAGGGGAGTTTTCCCAGTGGATTTCCGAATCACATGAAACATCATTCCGTAGCCCCGCAATCTATCAGAGACAGAAGGACAAGTCCGCATTGATGTCATGGTGACCGAGCCAATGATTGAAGACTGAATCAGGTTTTACCCCCAAAAGATGCAGGTGTTGTTCTCCAAGAATGCCAATTGTCAAAGTGCAGTGCATATTTACACGGCCTGAAATGACTTCGCCAGTATACTCTACAGCAATTGGTTGATGGAGGGAAACCTACAATGCTTTTATTCAGCTTTGTGAATGATTTCTTGGTTGACCCACTGACATGCAGGAGGAATCCTGCAAAAAAATGCAAATGACTGCGACTTGCGCTTGGGGCAAGCTTTCTATAGAAAATGACCAGGTTTTAGCGTTGTTGAAGCTGTAAAATTAGCTCAGATGAGGTACTCGTGGGATGGCACCCTAGTGCGCCCTCAATACAGCTGTAAATCCTACAGATGCACTGTATAACTGTAAAAATCTATATTTAGAATCACATACTCAGTTGGCCAAATCAGTGTATAGTATACAGGGTGCCATTCCAAAAAGGTACCTGGAACCTGCATATTTCTTATGAACTAGCCTCGATAGGGAGTCGTTGTTTTGAAAAACACAG
Source organism: Breviolum minutum Mf 1.05b.01 (assembly GCA_000507305.1). Classification (NCBI taxonomy): domain Eukaryota; class Dinophyceae; order Suessiales; family Symbiodiniaceae; genus Breviolum; species Breviolum minutum. Next base: position 45,394 of record DF240170.1, read on the forward strand.
GTGCTGCAGAAATCAAAGCGTGTCAGGGGCTCAGACATTGATTTGCAATTTGAAGGGCTTCAATTTGAATCCTCAACTCCACAAATCCCATTTGCACTTGAATGGATCCCCGCAATTAGGAGTTGCTCTTTTCAGAAATGACAGAACTGGCAGAAATGTGGCCATGGATATTGGGATAGCTGCAGATACCTATGACGGCCTATGACCCCCCGGGCAATAAGGATGAAGATCGACGGAGACGCTGGGTGGAAGTTCTCCCGCCAAATTTTCTGTTTGGGACACTTCCTGGGACTACAAAATTGATTGTGAAACAGTAGATGGTACAGTAAGGATGTATCTAAATCTTATATATACATAGAGTAGATGTATCATGATGTATCTAGATGAACCACATGATTATAAAGTCATACTAGCATTAATTAACGAATAGTACGTATCGTCGTTGTTTATAATAGTATTGACGGATCCATTGTTGAGGTTCCACAGTTGCTGAATGATTGCTGTTGTTCACAAAAATGTCATGCTTGGCAAAGGAAAAGAAAAGGTTCCCCAGTGCAGCTCGCATTTTTATGGAAGTTTTGCGGGTCACCGATTCTTATATCATAAAAACTCAGCCCAAACTGGAAAGTGCAACTGTTATCCTGTTGGGTAGCTGCCATATAAATTTTGGTGGTTTTTGACAAACAGCACCATATACCATTTTTTACCATTGTCATGGTAATGTTTCCCCATGTTTTCCATTAGGACTCCATGACGGTAATGGCCAGGCGCAAAAACCTCAAGCACCTCCATCTTTGCACCTCTTAGATCCGGTGCTTCCAACGCCTTTTCGGTTGCTGTTGGATGCTCCTTGGGTGGCTGGAAGAATTGATATTTCGGTAGGTTAAGAGTTGTGGTACCACTTGTGGGAATGTAGGTAGCAAAGGAGCTGAAAGGAGAATGTGGGAAACCGCTCTGTAGTTGAAAGTTGTTTGGATGCCTAAACCAAATTATTTCACCAAAATGCAAATGGTGGTAACAGTCTGTCGGTTTTCCCTCAACATTTTGAGGCTTAATCGTTGACGTGGCAGAGTCAAGGGACTTTGAGATAACCAACAGAAATAGCCATTTCCCTACGTGCTTGGATTTGCAATGTTGACCTGTGATCCTTGAGATGTCAGAAGGATGCTTGTACGGCTAGATGCAACTAGTGAGAACCACCAAGCTAGAGTCGTTTTTGTTGATTTTGTGATGATCTGGGTGGATACATCAGGTTGAATGGAGTTTGTTCAATTAAGAGACCTGGCCAAACAAAACAACATGTTGCAGGGGATGGCAATCAAAATCCAAAAGATAACCACGATTTGAAAGCCAAGAAGCTTTGTGTCACCCATGAGGAGTGTTTTAGTTGTGAGGTGGATGGATTTACAAAGGGGTAGAATGTAGGGTGTACTACCCTACTATAGAGTCTAGAGTAGTTCTAATTGTCAAAAGCCAATTCGAGGTACTCCCATTTTCAGGCACCGGCAATGTCGCGGGTTACAGTGCATAGGTCTCGAGCAAGGAAGATTCTGCTAGGACTTTTTTTCCTTTGGCTGTTCACGCGCGCGAACAGGAACAAATGGCTCAAAACGTGATCTAAGAAGGATCACACAAGCAATGGCAGCAAGAATTCTGCCAGATTCAGTGCACATGACCAACCCCTTTGCATATTACAGAGCTTGGTGAAACCATTTAGATATGCGTTCATCCTTGAAGATGTCGATGAATTGGGCGTGTCCCCATCACTGGAAAATTGATACATCAAGATGTGGGCCAAGTCCTTGAGGTCAAAACCCCACCTTCCCAGCTGATGAAAAATCAGATACGAGGGGAAAGACCAGATGTGGTTCAAGGCGTTTTTTTGGGGGGGGAAAATCCCCAATGTCAATTTGTAATCATACATGTTGAAACCACGTACTCCTACACAGTTTTCTTCAAACGAAGAATCTCTCTACAATTCTCCTCAATCAGTGATTGGCCATGCCGCCAAAAAAGGCTGCAAAGTCTGGCAGCCAAGACAAACGCTAACAAAAAAAAGGTACTGTCATGTGAGGTGAAACAAAACAAAAACACAGATGCACGCACACCACATACGACGACCGGATAAAGTGTCAGGAAAATGAGCTATCAATCACCACAAGGCTGTCAATAGCTACAAGTGAGTTGTAACTAGCAACTAGGGTTACCATGGGTAGTCCACGTGTAAGCAAAGTATCACTACTGATACCCATTGATGCAATTTGAATAAGTGAAGTATTTGGAGATGTTTCCCAGTTGGAAGATGTTACCCTTACCTCCTCAATGGGACATGCAAAGGCACACTAATTGGATGTAGAAAGATTCACTATTGGGCAAGAAATGCTTGGAAACGGACACTACATTTGACCGGATTCCACCTGGGCAAATGGCGGCCAGTGGTGATTATCATGATTGGTCGATTGTGCAACTCCAATTGGACATTTTAATTTGGGTCCTTTGCTTATAAACTATTTTTAGGGGACTGCTGTAGTCGTGCCCATCTACTTTGTAGCCTGATTCCATAAGTTTTTTTTTAGATGTTTTTGAGTTTATGGTAGTAAACTAGCTATGCATCTCCGAAGTGCTTGATTTTTTGTGGCTGCCATGAACTGTCAGCCTACTCAGCCTCCAAGGCGGAAAGGTAAGGCCAAGACCTTTCAGGCCTTTCAGCATCTTGGAAAGTGGTGAGTATGAAATGTATGAAGACGTCATCAATGATGGGGAGAAGCATTTAGTAAATTATAGTCATAATGTGATTTGATGTGTAGATTGAACATGGATGAATATATAGGATTTGAGCAAAAGCTGTATAAAAGTGGTTCACTTTGGGACGACCTTTGTATGGGATGAGTAGTGCGGGCATGCGTGAACAAATATGATAACATGATGTAAATATGTGTTCTTGTCTTTGTCATCCAGTGTTTCTGCAGATAAACGACGAAATAGATAAGGAATTCTTCTGGTTATTTCCGGATTTTTCAGTGCCTTGAATTGATGAACTCGCAACCAGGTGGGCTCCAAGAAGCGTTCACGCTCTGAAGAGGAGGCGTACCGACGACTCCGGGTAGTGGTTCAGTACAAAAAGAGAAAGAGAATGAGTATTTTTACATACTGCCTTCCAAAATGCCGGACAATCCACTTAGATATCAGCAGCATCATCGTCGTCATCATCATCATCATCATCATCATCATCATCATCATCATCCCGAAAAGCAGTATCTCTCCTTTTTCTGGCATCTACCAACCTGACAAAAAAAATTAAAACGAAGTCATGTTGATGCTAATCCTGCAGCAATTGAGGCCAGTAGGCTATGCTTTCATTGGTTTTTTCTAGCCAGATTTTGGTCATCAACTACGTACATCATCCTCCACTTACAAGTCGTGAAAGTAGAACACCAGTAAACATCCGTCAACATCCGTAAAGATTTGTAAACATTTGTAAGTCTTAACCTCAGTTATACGTGGATAAAGCTAAGAATCGATGCCCGGCTGTTGATCTCATAGGAGCAGCTTCCCGACCTTGAAGATGCGGCAGAAGAGTCTTACTCAATGGAAAAGGCAGAGATTCTGAGATTCTGCCAGCCTTCCATGTTAGGCTATGTTTGATGTCTTTTTGAGCTGGGTTTTGAATTAAACAAATAGTGAAAATGTGAACCATGTTATATTTTTTATTTTTATTTAATAGTTTAATATGTACAAATCATAATATGGATGATTGAACGATAGTGTCATTCGTTTATTGTAATTCTTGTTCGGGAGAGATGTGGTTCACCTGTCAGGGAGTACGAGCTGATGAGGCGACTCGGGATTGGTAGAAGCATGGTAACTGTTCCAATGAAGTTAAGACCAGAGAACAGTCGTGGAGATTCTTAAGGATTGGATCGTTTCATGGGACCGTAACAAACAAACCCGCATGTTCTCAACGTAATGAAACGGGTAACTCTTCTTTACCATGAGGTAAGCAGCGGTAAAACCTGGATGGATAATGCTGAAACACACCACTTAGATTAGCTTCAAATTCGTACGGGCTACAATCGCTGAAGGGAGGAATGGTCCAACAGGACCTGAATCAAAGATTTCAGGGTGGCCCCGCCGACTTCTGACTTTTGACCTGCTACAATGTGTCCATAACACCCCCTCTGCTCAGAGGGAGTTTCGAGGTTTATATTTTTAGAGTCAATATGTTTTTCTTAGAATGCCATGATTGACTCTGATAGCTTTGAGGAAGCTCAGCTGCAATAGAAGGGTCCCCCCAAAATGGTGATTCAGAGATTCATTGTAAATATTAGATCAAAAAAGGGTGAACCTGTAAGAATGGCGAAGGCATTTCAGGAGGTTGATGAAACTCAAATATGTCAATGCGTATGGTATGTATTTCTTTCCGGCATGCTCAAATTTGCGAAAAAAAAACATTAGAATTTCCTCACATTTGTTTTCAACAAACAAACAAAATGGTTCAAACAAAGTGGACAAATGCTGTAAATACCAAGTTGACCGAGATGTAAAATTGGTTTCTGTAATCTCATCTTTGCTCCTTGCATGTTTGACGGTGATAGTTTTGTTGTACCTTCAGAGATAGTGGAGTGTGTTTCCGGTTGCATTTAAATCAATAGGGCATATACCTTTGGCATGTTCATAGCGCCATCGAACGCAGCAACCAGAGCATCCCGTCTTTGTTTTTGCCTGATCTAGTACAGTTTTCGAGCCGTAGGCGCCGTAGGCATATACATGACTGATGTCACCACCATCATCATCTTCAACACCACCATTATTATATTATTACCATCATCACCATCATCACCATCATCACCATCATCATCATCATCATCATCATCATCATCATCATCATCATCATCATCACCATCACCATCACCATCATCATCATGGAACAATCACCATCATTGATTTTATTTGACACTTTTTTGCATAGTTTGAACTTGCAAAGCTGCAGGATGATGTCCCTCTGAGTGACATGATGCCGCCCACGACGAAGGCAAAAACCAGCGACGATCCCCAGGCCGGACACCGCCCAGCACCGGCATTGTGAACTTCCCGACGCACGCGGGCGACAGGTTGTTATGTGAGATACTTACAAAGCATATGATTTTATTATATTTTTTTGGGTGCATCATGCATCTCAATATTTACTAGTTTATTAAATATTATATATATAGATTTTGGTGGCCTCCAAGTTGTTTTTTTTGGGGGGGAGATTGAGATATAACATAATGGCATAATGGGGGTATGTAGTCGATGAATTCCCTACTCCTTGAGGACATTGACGATGGCTTTTCAGAGAGCCTTCCCAGCTTCACTGCTGCAACAAAGGCCCCACGGTGACCTGAGAGTTATGAAACTTAGCGTGTACATGTGTATATCTCTATCTAATGATTTTTATTATCAGAGATATAGTGTATGTATAATCATATGCATATCATTTAAGCATCTATGCATATGACATATGTAATGTGTAGATCAGTTCTCAGAAGATACAGTAGGTTTGGACATCATGGACCATGGACATGTTGAAAAAGTTGACGGCCGATCGGTTTTCTTTCGAGACCACTAGCCTCATCGGTGTTTTGTTTTTCAAATATGGGACGTAAACATGTGTCAAGTGGAGTCCATTGGAGTCCTATAGACATGTTTGTTTGATAAGTATGATGACCCAATGACATTGTGCTACAGAATGAACATAGTAAGGGGTAGGTGCACGAGATATGAGATGCTTGTCACTACAATCATGCCGTATGACCGAGGTAGTACATAGCTCTCGGTGACTTGTGATACTACAGCTGAGTTGTTGGTTTACAGTAACGGAAGTTTTCCTGGAAATGATCTGAGAATTCAGGTGAAAGTGGAGTAGAACATAGATAAGATGCAAGAAGGGTAAAACTCTTGTAATTTGCCATTTTACCTGAGCCAGATAAGCTTATTTGCCTATCTTGACCCCGGCGATTTGTGAACTGCAGCGTTGCTTGGACTAGGAGAGCAGCACTAAAGAACCTGAAGAGATGGAGGAGCGCTGCTGCAACGCAACTGATGGGTTTCTTTTGTTTGTTCAATTTTTAAGCAGATCTCAAAGGGTGACAAATAGATGGGCCGCAGATTTTTTTTGGAGTTCTTTAAGGAATCTGTGAGCTTAACTCTTGCAGCAATGTCTTGTTTTGCTTCTGCGAGGTGCTTCATGACAGCAAGATCATTACATGTCCTTGTTGGGAAGTTCCCGTTCTGATTTTTCGTAATTTTCTTTTCTGTCTACGCAAAACAACTCAGTATATTCACTGTTTTTTGGCAAAAACACGTCTTTAGGTTTGGGATTTGACTATGATGATTGTATCAGGAGGATGACATGCCATTGATCACAGCAGTTGGAGCCATAGTTGGAACAACATCTTCGGTCACTCGATGTTTTCTTGTGAAATTACGAGACTTCTAGGTGGTGGTTTCAAACATTTTTTATTTTCACCCCAACTTGGGGAAGATTTCCAATTTGACGATCATATTTTTCACATGGGTTGAAACCACCAACTAGACTTGGTTTGTCCACCACTAAGGCCAAAATGCCGAGTCAAGGTGCGATTTAAGTGATGGAAATTTCTTTCGTTGTAGGCTTTAGTGGAAGCATGTATAGTCGTGTCATCCACAATCAAAGTGTTGGGAAACCAAAATACCAAAGGCACCAGTTGGGCATCTTTGGAGATTGTTGGGTTTGTTTCGTCACCTTCAAGTATGCGAGATATGAAAATTACTGACGCGGTTCCTGCCGAAAAAGCACCAAGGTGAGGCTCTTTGGCTCCAGTGCCCAAAAAAAATCACACAAGCTTTCAAGTTGCATATGTTTTTTTCGTTGTGCCAAATTTGAGATTAAATCAGGTTCCAGTAATTCCAGTATTGTCTTTACCCAAAAAACCTAAAAAATCCACAGCCACCTGAACTCTGAACTCTGGATGTGTAGTTATGTATGTAATTACACATTAAGTTCGCTATTCATTTTGGAGTTGGGTGAAGCTATTTCTGGGAGACATCTTTCCAGAATGGCTTTATTTCAAAGTCATTCCTACCTGGTGCCATGGCGCCTTTCTCGTGTTTCCCTGGTGGCTCCTGTGGCTCCTGTGGCTCCTGTGGCTGTCCCTCCCCGAGGGCGGGACCCGAAGAGCAAGGGAAGCGAACTGCTGGCGGTTGGGACTGCGAGCTTGGCAACGGCATGGAGCTCCAGGAAGCGCAGAGGTCGATGGTTGGTGACTTTGAACTAATTTTTGGGTTGAAGGATGTTGGATTTGGGGGAAGGTGATCCTGGTGAAAGGTGTGGGAAAATTCTTGAGAAAAAAGTGGTTGGTTTGAGTCAAAGGCGGATGTTTTGTTCTACTTTGTTTATTCAAAGTCTTCTTATTTCGCAAAACTCACTGATTGCATTTGTTTACTTGGAAAACGTCACTTTGGGGTGGCACAGCATCAGCCAGCAGCTGTGCATTTTTTCCTTCCCATTGGGTTGGTGTGGCTCAGGTTGCACGTGCTGCAGATGAGCAAGAGAGCTTTTCAGAGCTCGCTGAATGGCTTAGAGCCAGAGGTGCTTACATCAACAAGGCCAGGTTGGGGACTTCTGCCAGATGTGTTTTTTAAAAACCAATGTGGGGATGGTGATGTTCTAGTTACTAAGAAAACCCCTTAATTAATGAGCATTGTCCAAATGGGCAACATGCTATCATTATGATCAGAAGTGATTTGAAAGTGGATTCTTGATGTTGCCAGATGATGTTTCACAAGGTGGATGTTCCGATCTCAAAAGGACACTTGAGATAAGGTGATCCTTAGTTTCAACGGATGCTTAGACGATGGTGCCCCATTTCTGTCACCAAGTGGAAAGAGGCAACGGGTACAGGTCACGACTTGTGGGCGGTGTAAGCCAAAAAACTACCCAATCAACACCCTCGAGTCCAGTAACATCAAAACCCAAAATGGATGAAACTGGTGATTTCCCAAAGGGATTTCATTTTCAGTTACCGAAAATAAGTATACTATGGTTAACATCCATTCCTTTGAACCAGTGGTTCATTACAGCTTTCAATTATTGGTTGTTTCATGAAACTGTTCGAAATTCCCGATTGCCAGGCAGTTGGTTTGATTGGAGCTGACCAGGGTGTTAGTGTTGCTGGAGAACGTGGTTGCGTCGCCTTGGAGGACATTCGTGCTGGAGAGCTCTTGCTAGAGATCCCGGTGAATTGTTGCCTTTCGGTGGTTCCAGGTGCACCGATGATTTTAGAAAATTTGTCACATGTTTTTGAGATGTTTTAGATTCAGATCAATGTTTCCGAAAATAGTGGTACCCCCAAATCATATCAAATCATCCGTTCTAGATGGTTTGCACCGAGCGACACTGAGACCTCATTTTATTAGACTCTTTGAACCAGAACTGTTCAGTTCCCGTTTCAGAACTTTTCGAAAGATCTAGGGGATACTACAAGGATACGTATCATGTATGTATATTTATATATATATATATACATCATATATCTTCATATATACATATATGCATGTGCTGTGCCCTATCATTCACGAGTTGCGTACATTCTTTGTTCTATCCTCGTAGATTCTTGTTTTCCTTTTTTACACCCCTGAAGTTAAGCTGGGGGCTGAGCAGGGATGAGAAGATGCTCTTGGGAAAAGACATTTCTTTTGGTTTCATGTTAAACTCTGGGGATGTAACAACTGAATACAACTGATAGATTGAGAAACAATCCAGCTGGTCAACGTTTTACAAGCCAAGTATCTTCCGAGAAAAAAAACACTCAACATGCCTTTACTTGAGCTTGGTAAAAGTTGATGAAATGAAAGTTGTATAATCTGTGGTGCTCACTGGCATGTGGTATGGTTCATGATGAGGGGATATCGGTATTGCAGGGTATAAGTATTCTAATTCCACGATTAATACATATTTGTACAATATGCAAAAGGTACATAATACTTGTGTGTGTAATATATACGTACACATATTTCCACGCAGAAACCATTCTGCCAATATCCCATGATCCAAGATACCCCCATTTTCTCCCCCGCCCCCCCCCCAAAAAAAAAGATGTGAATGTATGTATATATATACATATTTACATACCTTGAATCTCATAGCCTTTCAAATGGGTTCCCACGGAAGGTGCTTATGCGGAAGTTTTCGATGCTGAACTTACTCAAGCCATGGAGTCGGCAGGCCTCCGGCGCCAGGACTCATCCGGGAGAGTACCTGGCGACGATTTTTTTGTTGAACATGTAGGTGCCTCACTGGTATGTTTCTTTAAAACTGAATCATGATCAAGATGATGAAATTTTACGTTTACAGCAAAATAATCTACAGACAGAGTAGAGCTTCGTCAACTTTGTTGTGATTGTTATTGGTTGGATATAGTCTTCCTAAAAATGGGTAAGTCAGCTTTGTGGTTTCACGGAAAATGGATGACCTAAGACCTCTTGGGACACAGATGGGCAGTATCAATGCCTAAGATCTATGTCTACCTCATTTGAGGTGACATCATTCCTTTACTACTTCACTGCTAGTTGAATATCATATGGCCTTAGGTCAAAATTGAGGGATCTCTTCTCAGAAACTAAAGTCGTAAATATCTCAGGAATTGGGTCCCTGCCCTGAGCTGTGACCTGTTATGATTGATATTGCATACATTCCCATCAGGAGTCGATTCAAGGTGAGAAGTCCTGCAACTAAAGGCTTTCTTCAGCCAGAGAACTTGAGGATTCGAGAAAATTGTCACCTCGACGCGCAGTTGGAGTCTCTCCCTCTCTCTCGCTACATATATACACATGCACTGTCACATACTACATGTAATTAGCATTTTAAGTAGTTATGGTGAAGGGGTGGTTTCTTGTGAGCCACAAGCCCTGGTTGGTTGAATTTCAGAAGGGGTTACATATACGGGACCCTCTTTTTGGGACCTAGGATTTTGTTAGACTTGGTATGGAATCCCTAGGAATTCCCATTCAGGAGCCAGTATGATATTACACATGGGATGGGCTCATGATTTTTCTTCGTGGTGATTCATGTGTTGTTTGTTTCTTTCCAGAGAATAGCAAACATGGTGCGTGGTACCCCAACAGCAGCAACCAAGGACTCAGACAATAACTTCCTCTAAAGTAAGATATCTCATGGCTCATTCTACTTTGCTTAGAAGATTCCTCTTGAAGCCCCACATAGTCTTACCAATGTTGGATTTGCTGAGCTTTTTATTGCAAGTGTATAGAAAAATATCACATCATGTGCCATGTGCCAAGATACTGTAAAAAGGCCCTGCTTGTTGTAGATGCAACCGATGATGTGTGACAGGGTTGGATCCGATCTGGCCAATTCCCCAGCAGGATTTGGAATTGGCACTTGCTATGGCTGTGGAACGTGAACTTGGTGAAGACTCTGCATGGTGGCCATATTTGAGGCTCTTGGAATGCAGCTTGGTTTTCTTTTGGTTTGTATAGTTTTTGTGTCATGGCACAATGCATGACCAAGAAATGCTGCTTGCAATGCTGGTGGTGTTGTTAGTGTGGTGGTTTGCTACTATTGTTGGTTTATAGTTCTAGCTGGGAGCCGTGGGAGGACGAGTGATTTTTTGCATCCGGGATTGGAGAAGCCAACTTGCTTATCCAAGTGTGTAAAAAATCATTGCCTCTAGACAACCCCGGTGAAACGATAATGCCACAGGGGGTCCAAAGAGATCGAACTGGTAATGTCAAACTGGTAATCTCACTCCTTTCATAGCTCTGGAGAGGCTTTAATTGGGAGCATATTCTCACAGGTTTGAGGGAAAAAACCATCTAGCACATTCGCGAGGTAAACACACCTTTCCACTTTTCTTTGAAGATGCGGATTTGGAGATGTTGGAGAACATCCCATTGAAGGACCCAGTACTGTTTCGTTTTGCACGGATCCTTCATTTGTGATATGAGCCAGTGTTACAAATAATGTGGTCCTACTTGCAGATATCCTGCGGATTTTATAGTAGTTGTGGTGGGGAGCTGTCGGATATATACAAATCTACAACATTCTGTTTTTCATTTCTCACCTTTTGACTTTGATTGAGAAATGATCATTGAATCACTGACTCCATCCGTTTTGTATAAAGTTCCGGTTACCAAGCTACTAGGATTCATTTTGAATTCTTGAACAAGGAAACAATGTTATCAAAATAATTCATAAAGTATTGTAGATTTGTAGGTGAAAGTCTGCATTGAACGACCTCATTGTGGCCCTTTTATAGGAGTCATTGACAATTACTTCACGTGCTGTGGAGCTTTTGGTGCAAAAGAGTGGGATGTCCGATTTGGCGCTACGCGAGTCCTTGCAATTGGTTTGGGGTCGACGTTTCTCTTGTGATGTGGCCACTGGTATGATCCCCTTGGGAGATTTGCTTCTTGGTTAGAAATCGAAGGTATGTCTTACACAGTCAGATCCCTGGAGTTTCATGAGGACTACAGAGGTATTTTAACTGGTGCAACCGTTCATTGTTTTACTGTGGCTTACTGTAAGCTTATTTTTCTTTGGTTGTGCTGGTCTATGCACCCCGATGATGCGTTGAAATCACAATGAAATAGTATTGACAAGCACTTGTAGGCATCTTACAAGCCAATTTTTCTTTCAGCTTGCCCCTTACCCAAACATATCCATTTGAGATGTTGGTATGATTATACAGTATGTGGTCGTCTCCCCGGGTTGAGGAGCTACCTATGACGTTAGGTTAGTCTAGTCTACGTCTTCACACAGTACCATCATCATCTTCATCATCCCGACCATCATCAGCATTCTCGCTAGTTTTCCATCGCCTTTGCGGCAAGAGGAGAGAGACAGAGAGAAAGTCTGGGTTCTTCCCTAGTGTATACGGCCAAGCTTTTTGATAAGAAACCTTGTGGGTGGGGCATTAGACTCTGGAACCTCCACTGGCGCCAGACTCTGAGAGGACACATGGGCTCAATCGCCAGTATGTCCATGGAATTGGAAAATAAGGAATATGTGACTATTAGATTCTGGGGAATATCCAGACTCTGGATGAAGTATCTGCCCTCCGGCCAAGACTCTGGTTTCACGTTTAATAAGATTTTTCCGATTCAGAAGGATCAACCGCACACTTACGTACTTTGGGTAAGTGTTCAGTTGAAACATGATTTGCATAAGACATGAATGTTGGGCGGTAGGGGCTGTAGTTATTTAGAGACTGGACAAACTTATCATCTGTCTCATTAAAGAGACATGAGCGCCTTACACCCCCTTAAACCTTACCTACAGTAGCATTTCCTACACCCACCCAACCCAACCTACAACCCTTCCCAACATTTCCATTCACCTGCAGGTTGAATCATCGTTTCTATCCTAGTTGTGCCTGGGAATCACCAACCACCGACAACCCAGAAGTATGGAAGTTGCGAGCGAAGATGGATATCTCTCCTGGGGAGTCCTTGAACTTCTGCTATTGCGAGGAGATTCAAGAAACAGTTGAAACGGGGGGGTGAAGAAGATAGCCGAAGATAGTCATGGAAGTAGAGTATATATATACATAATCATATATATATATATACAACTTGGGATATAACTGCTGTGTATAGGCGCAAAAAGATTGGTATCACTTTCTGGAGGTTTTTGGGGAGATGTTTGGTACAGTCTAATTTGATTTAGACAGACAAATGTTATGTCCATGTTGCATTTTGCCCCAGAAAATTACCAGGGAGGTATTCTGACATGGAACCCCCCGAAAAATTGACGGGGAAACCAAAAGCTTTCTTCAGATACTTGTTGAAAGCTAATTGCAACCACCATTCACCTAGGGAAACCCTCATTACTCATTACTATACCAGAATCAATTTACCTGATGCTTCGAAACTCTGGGGTGATTTTTCGAGTTTGCGTGCCCAGTAACGGTTCTGCAATCATCACCACTCTGTTGGTAGGTGGTCCCTGCAAATCTTGACTATTGGCTGTTTCCTACGGCCAGGACAAACAAAAGCATCCACACACCGAAATATTGTAAATAAAACTGCTGTAGAAAATTTGTTGGACAAGATTCTGGAACCTGACCGCATATTGCAAGACAGCCTCAGCAACCCAATATATCCTCCAGTGTTCCTTGAGTTTTTCTTGATAATCATCACGTTTGGAATTCTGTGTTCCTTTCAGGGACTGATTTATTGATGTCATTTGCACTCATGATGCGCCAGGATCCAAATCACTTGCTAATGACAACCTCAGGCTTTGTGGTGAAGGAGAATCCCTATGAAGCTGGGCTCTTTTGACTACACAACGGGGAGCTGTTTTTGGTGACATAGGGGGAGCTGGATGAGGAATGTTGTACCTTGATGTACTGTGGGCAGCCTTGCAGAAATGTAAGGAACTGGTCATGCCCAAAGCTCTCAGACAAATCACGGAGTTTCTAATTAATTTGGAGTCATTGGTCATCAGTGTTCGATGCCTGTGGCCGTAGTTCCCATGCAAATTGTTGCACCTGCTTGGATTGTTATAGTGAAGCTGTCCTTATCGCACAGATACAAAGTGTATAGTTTCATCCACACATCACTCAGGTTGCCCCTGTTATTCCCATTGGCCCATCCCCGTTTGAGCGAGGATCGGATCATGGTGAGACCCCGTGAGTTACGTGAGGCGCTTTTCTCGGTTTGCAATGAGAAGAGTTCCGAGGATGACAGGGCGGCTTGAATGGGGGGTTACTGTAGCTGGTTGAGTCGAGGTTTCGTGGGATTTATATGGATTTACCGATTTGAAGCGGAGAAGCAATTTTTGCCACCAATCCATGACATGGACGTGAGAAAGTGGTTATTTGGAGTTATTTGGAGCTGAAAAAGGTCTGAATTGAGATTGGTACATGACCCTACGTCTTTGACACATTTCTATGTACCTAAAATTTTCTGCATATTGCTATTTTTGGTGACCCGTCTTGTTCCTCAAAATCATGCAAATCACTATCTTGGAGCAAAGGCATCAACGGACGCCATTGTTGTAGGACTTTGCCAGCTGGCGCAAAGAACAAATTGAAGAACAACTGCCAGATCCCGAAGACCAAGGAGTTGGACTCAGCATGTACCTAGTTTCTTGGTCCCAAAAAAATGGATACTACAAAATGGTGCTCAAAAGGATGCAAAAGCTGAGTTTTGTTTGGATGTTGTGTGAAAGTTGGATGAAGTTATATAGGTAAATGTACTTGCACAAAGAAGTGGGATCCAAGTCTCATGAATTAAGGTTTGCAAGTGCCAAAAAAGAGTTGGAATGTTTGATTGTAACAATCAGTCTTGATATTATGTTGATGTATCAAACATGGGAGAACGTATATTTACACCCACAAAGATGGATGTGTGGAGTCCATTAGTTTCCTTGAAAGATGGACCTCCAACAACTCAGGCGTCAAAAAGGTGTTGAGGTGGGTTTCCTGGGTTTCCCACTAAGGCTTCTAAGGTTTGTTGCAAATGGGATCTGAAAAGGGACCATGGGCCATGGGCAAAAAACAGCCAAAAACACTCCGGGAAAACGGGGTCCGCAAAAACGTCAGGTGGGTCGTCAACCTGGAGGAATCCAATGGAACGACCTGTGGTTGAACATGGTAGGCGCCAAGATGAGAGAATTTCACCACAAGATGGGAAGTGAATCAGTGATTTTGGGGAGGGTTCATATTTGCACTTTTTATGTCCCAAATGCTTTTTGGAATGGTGTTATAAAAAGATGATATGCATCTCTGCAACTCTTGAAAGGATTCTGTTTTGGGCCTGGCTCATTTGGAGCCAGCTGTCCATTGGATTGAGTAGAGAAGGATCTTCCTAAGCTGTTGATGTGACAGTGCAGGGACTATGTTACAGGAGTCTAGATTCTAGACTTTGAATGTATAATGCTTTTTTCTGCATTCCATTGTAGTACCATACTGCCACTAGTTTCATATTGCACTTGAGAAGTTATGATATCATCTATGTCTATATACATCAGATTGTATCATATCATGCTTTGCGATACCATTGCAAGTTTGCATCATTTGTGTTTATGAAATAGTTAATGTATATTCTTGTTTACACATGCCTTTCCCTTTGTATTTTCTGATGTCATATTGTATGGTGTTGTAATGTCCTGAACATCAAGCACTTTTAAAACTGGATACATGACATTGTATCATATCGGATTCATTTTACCTCATGATGATATTTGTTGCATACTACATGATTCACGTCACTAACATGGAATCCTTGTTGAGTCATCGCATTTTCCAGGTTTGGCCGTGACAGAGGATCCGAATGGCGCACATTGGAGCGCCAGTGCGGAAGGCCAGAAGAGCGGTGCGTGACAAGAAATGCCTTGAAACTTAAAGGAAAACCATAGAAAAATGAAAAGCCAAAGGTCCTGAAATGTAGTAGTGAATGGACCCCTTTGAAGATGTGTTGTCCATTGAAGATGTGAGTTTTTTTTTGACATGATACGCTTGATTACCAGAAGCAATACCGAACAAGTAGTGATGCCTTCAATCAGCCTGCAGATGCCCCAAAATGACCAGTAAAAGTAAAAGGGAAAAAAAGGGTACAATCCTTGTAAAACCATGCATGTTCAATCACATTTACCAGACATATGGTTTGATTCACTATATCCGGACACAAGCCGTTCATATTGATGACTATCCTATCCTGCGGCAGTTGCTGGATAGCAGCTGGTAGCAGCCCACAGCGTTCAGAATTTCCTAAGTCTGTGCCAGTTGATGAAGAACATCCTGCAAAAGTTGGGATGTTTGAACATGTTTAAACTCTGGTCTTCACAGGAATCTTAATCATATCAACAGGATTGACAAGACCACTGTGTCATTATCAATATGTCTATCATTTTCATAGAGATGATATTTATACACATCCTTGTCTATATATATATATACACGCCGGAGTTTCATGTTCATCTAGATTCAGCTCCCCGGTTTTCAGGACTGGAGATGTATTTGGAGGCTTTGGACAAGGCATCTTGGAGTTTATTTCCCCAATCCTTGGAGCAAGATCTTGCGAAGGGCGAGACCTTCACTGATGCCAATCAGGACGGTCCATTTCACCGCCCCCAAGCTGAACGTCTTTGGCAAAAAGGTGGTACCCCAAAGTCACTGATGAACTTTGAAGTTTTTGGGGTGGATATTGATTGAACTTCAAGAATTTGACATCAAGTTGTATTATTTCTTCATCTTTTCCTTTCAACAAACAAAAATTGCTCAAGAAAGACCATGCCATCTTTGGCCAACCCCCGAGCTTTCAGACACATCTGACCATCACTTGGAAAGAACAGCCATGCAGCGAATCCCCAATCACAAATCATCATGTCAGCTGAATGGTGAATATGAAGGACTAATCATCATTTTACCGTCATCTTGAAAAGAAAGAATGCATAATAGTTGATTTGCCATGTTCATTTGCCATTGCTTCCTATGCTTCATCTCCACAGGAGATGGCTGCAATGATGCGCCGTGGCTACAAGGAATTGTTGAAAGAAGCGGTGGAGAAGCTGAAGGGTCGACTTGCAGCAGGTCAGGGTGTTCAGCAGGTGTTTTGGGGGATTGAGAATGTGAAGGAAGTAGAATGTTAACACCTGACCTGACAGTAAATTATAGGTAAATATAACCTATGCTACCTATTTTCCCTGGTGGCTTATGGCCATACTTGTTACAAGTTACAACATTTTATGGATGCCTTTGTAGACAGGCAATCTGCAAAGTGCTAGGGCCTGGGAAAAAACAAGCAGAATTTCAAAAAGCGTTGGTATAGCAATGACATTGAAGCAGCGGGTTCCTTTCTAGTTGTTCCCTTGAATATATAGGCTTTGGTGCAGGTATGTGTAGATAGTGATGCACCAGCCCGGGCTGACGCGCAACCCGTTGTTGAAACAATCAACAGTGCCCAGTGCCAGTTGATAGAAACCATGACCGTGTCCAGTAAGTTGACTGGACAAAAAAGTGGATGATCCCTTTTTCTCCTGCTTCATCTCTTAACTGACTCGGAAAATTGAGTTGCTGGTTGAATTGTGCTGGTTCAGCTGAGTAGTCTTCTTGAACCAACTTTAACCATTGTCGAACAGTCTAGTGATGTTCAGTTGAAATGATCTCCCTGAAGACAAAATGAGGTTTGCATAGGTTTGCTTCGCAATTGCTTCTTGCTTGGTTTTGCCACATTTTCCTGGAGCCATACGTTATCTCCTCTTTCCTCGCAACCAGACATAACCAACCTGGTTTGCCTGCTAATGTGCTTGCATATTTTGTGTTGCGCTCACATGCGTGCCGTATTTAGAAAGTCATTTCCGCAAATCAAATTGGAAGACTCCAAACTTTGCACAATTTCAACATAGAACTCGAATCTGGCAAGTTTGTGGCCAGAGGTGAGTAACCATTCTGAGATGTGTTTTTTTTTCACATGATGATTGCTCTAATATCTATTGATATGTCTTGATATCTTGAACACTTTTGGAAAATTGAGCCAACGTGTTGAAAAGTTTTTGTTGATGTTCCTGTTGTGTTCCTGTTTGAAGCTGCCGGAGGTTGAAGCGCGAGCTTACACATCTGGCGGAGAGATGTTGCTTTTTTTGGGGGGGGATGAAAATCAAAAACTGGAAAAACATTTCAATGTCAACCATATTAACCAACCAATCGGAAAGGATTCTCCATAGCTGGAAGGTGTTCTCTTTTTTTTCAGTCGCAAGAGAGGATGGCCAAGAGGGTTGAAAAAGGCCGCTGCTGCTCCCTGCTTTCAGATGGAGACTTATGAAAGGTGATCTTATGAAAGCCATCAAGCGCAGTGGTTTCACCATCTCAACGGGTGCATTTTTTGTCCAAGAGTATGATTTTATTAGTAGATCAGTAGATGACATATATAAATACTTAAGTACCTTCATGTTTGTATGGATTTATTCTGAGATGATGAAGATCTCCATGTGACACATCAGCATGAGTTGATCGTGACTACAATGGCAAAACTTCCATGATATTTGTCGACAAGCTGCTTGCGTTTGCTACCTTCCAGAAAGTGTGTTTTTCTTGATTCTAGTTGCATATATATATATATACATATATATATAATTATAATTGCATATATTGAATTATATATAGAGAGGCAAATTATGACTCTTCATTTTGAACATGGACCCTATCATCAACCACCACTTATCCACTGGCAACGGGCCAAGGTATCCCATCCCATCCATCCTTCCCCGTACAGGTGATACGACAGAAGGCATGGTGCCTTAGTAAATCACCTCAAGTGGCTTGTGTGAATCACTGAGAGATGGTTTGTGTGTGGAAGCAGGTACTTCAAAGTGGTGCCTCTGAGCTTTTGTTTAAGCGTTTAACCTATGTCTACAGACTAGTTCAGGTATACTTGCAGGTGATTAGCCACTTGATCCAGGAGCTCCAAGCAGTCAAGATCAAGTCGTCTTACTTTTCACTATGTGACCTGCTACTTTGGATGGAAGACTCCATGATGTTTTCATATTTGATTCTTAATATAGATTTGTTTTAGATTCTAGATCATATCATATATCAATGGTACTCCAAATATGTAGTTTGAGTACCCCAACATCCCGCAGGCAAAGATGACAATTTAAGCTAGTCACGTGTTGTTCCACAGGCGATCCATGGCAACAACTGGAGAAGGAGTTGAAGGTTTGAGTTCCGGAAAAAACTCGAGTTGCTGGATGAAGATATGAAGCCACAACGATACTACTTATATCACTTTTTGTTGTTTTCTAGAAAGATGATGCGAAATGCGTGATTGCTTGAACCTACTGTACATACTGTATACACTTATTTAAGTTCCGGGTTCAGGGTCAATATAGAGAGATTGAATATTACATCTTTAGGTAGGATTTAGTATCTAATTGCCTTTACAATGAGGATAGTTGATGGTATGGAACATATCCGCACATCCTGGAGACTAGCCAAACTCCAAACCATTAATGTCTGAGCTTCACCACTGCTACATTCAGTATCAACAAAAGCAATTGTAAAAAACTATTCTACATTGATTCTCTAGATTCAGATGCTGATATCGATGAAGCTGTTTGTCTTGCGTATATTTCAGCGCGAAATACAGAAGTTTCAGGTGAGAGGACTGACAATGCACTTGGTTTCGGTTGAAGAACGATTGGACAATAGCGATTTTTTGAGTTTCTGGTGAGGAAGGCTGTTGTGGAGGTTTATGATAGGATCTATCAATGAGCTGAAAGGGACGCATGGTCTTGTACAAATGTGGAGGGGGGATGAGATAATGCAAGACTCTTAAGGTCATAGCCAATACGAATTGAAGGAACAAACCTGTGAGTATATTGAAGTTTAACAGTCCATCAATGGGAATTGTATCTCGCATAAAGTGATGAGCAGGTTGCGAGTATTCGGGGGACCCTATCGGTCCCCAAAACGTGGCACTCCAAGCTGCAGACATGTTTTTTTTCCATAGAAACTGGAACCAATACCTGTTGCCATGTGACCTACTCCGCATGTTGTTCCCCAATCCACTGAAACAATACCATTAAAGTCTTCAAAACACCTGAATTCTTCTACAAAAAACCTTGCTGGGATTCAATCTCTCACAAAAACAACATCTAGGTGGTTTCAAATATTTTATTTTTTACCCCTACCTGGGGAAATGATCCAATTTGACTAATATTTTCAAATGGGTTGAAACCACCACCTAGAAATGGATGGATATCTATGGTAATCACATCAGCCTGGTGGTCTTGAAGGCACCTCTACATGCAACGATGCCAGATGCAGAGGACTGGATGGCAGGAAATTGGATCTGATATTTCTGAGAAGAAACTCCCATGTTTTTTTGTGTCGGTGCAGGGAAAAGTTGGGGGTCGTGAAAATTGTGAAAATTCCTTAGGTTGCAAGTAAAACATGAATGAATGGTATGATGATTTTGTTGACTCCATTTGACCAAAGCTGAATTTAGGTCCTCTTTGAGGACTTTCGGAGGAGTTCCTGGTTCTGACACGAATGCGAGATTCTCAAACATGGCTTGTGGTCATTTGTTTGCCTAAAATGATAAGATGCCATAGTGGTTGACATGGGAAACATGCTAGTTTCAAATTTCATGGCACCAGCTACATCGCTAAGACATGTTATATCCCTTCTTGGGAGCTTTCAGTTGGTGGTATGGTATCAGGATTTCATTGATTTAATGACCAGTAGATTAAGTGGATCAAGAATCATCCAATTTGACTAGAAAAACATATATACGTATGTATATATATACACATATAGAGGTTGATTCTACACCGGAAGATTTTGCAAAGTTTTGCAACTTTCCTTTGATAAGGAAATACATATATAATATACACATATATATATATATATTTATATGATTTACAAAATATGCATGTAAAAAAAAGATACCCCCATGAAGTTCACCCTGTGACCTTTTTCCGGTTGGAATCGTTTTTTTACCTGCGAGGATATCAATGAGAAGGCCTTAGGAGCTGTTGAGGCCAGTGAAAGTTGATTGGTTTTGGAGGTGGGCCTTCATAATTTGTCCGTCCCTGGTAACGGAAATTACGGGTGAAAAAATCAGATATGTGAAACATATAGACAATTAGATATATGCGTAGATATTTCAAAAGTGGAAGTTTGCGAAATTTTGTTTACTACTTGAGGTTTGTTTCTCCAAATGTTCAATCCCTGAATCACCAGACCAGCGTTATTTCGATATAAAATGGCGTTTTTGGAGTGCAGGAAGACAGCGATGATGACTGGGGCATCAAATGGAAAGGAGGAGGTGCCTCTTTTAAAGGGCAAGTCATTCAACCCAGGGCAAGTCATTCAACCCAGTCCCATGATGTTGAGCCACACGCAAGTGATGATAACAGGGATTGACAGATAAGTCCATTGAAGCATGGGAGGATCCTATTTGTTTGTACTTGGTAGGATTTGCCAAAAGGTGCGGAATGACAAAAAAAGTTTGCAACAGATGATACATGGCATGCCTACAGAATCATGATACATATGTTGGAAAACCATACAGTGTGGTATAATCTGCGCATTTCTCGATACTCTGACTTCCAGCATCACATCACTTTCCCATCAGATTCCACTCCATGACATCCTGTCAATGGAAGAAGTCCTGCACCAGTTCCTGTAGTAGGAAGTTTTTCTGCGGGTTTTACGTGCTGCAGCAACAGTATCAATCAATACTTGTAATTTTGTGATACAAAAGTTACGGAAGAGGGAACAATTTTCTTTTGATAGTTTGTAACCATGAGCGTTCATCATCAAAGATGTTCTTCCAGGATTCACGAAATGTACAACAACACCGAGAATAAAAGGGAAACAATCGCAATGCCAGGAAATGAACTTCCCGGAATCAACGATGTGTTGGATGAAATTCGCAAGCAGGTGCGGGTTATCCTGTGGTTCAAAGGTTTGACAGTCCCTTTTTTTGGTTCAGCAGAGTTGCCAGTTGCGTAGAATAGGTTTGACTTTCGATTAAGCTGCGCAGTGCAGTAACTTTGTCCTCGGGCATTCCCGTATTTGATTAAAACAAACCCGCACTTTTTCAATATACATGTTTGTCCTCCAGGTAACTGTCTTTGTATCGAAGCTCTCACTATTGGAATTGGATGCTTCCACCCTCCCCGTTACTTGACTTTTCGGTGACACCGTTGCTGGGTGAATTGCTTAGCTACCTCATGAAACCACAAGGAGATGATTCGGGATTTGACACAAATCTTCAACCATCAGTATACATCATGATTGTTTAGCTCACAGAATCCTCCAAACGGTACCCTTCATGTCAGGTTGGTCCAACCATCATAATTCAGCACTTCTTTTTGAAAGAAGCTGAATTGTTTTTTTGTCTAAATGATTTTAGATATTTTCAACCCAAATAAAAGTAGATACAATTTGCATAAAAACATGTTTTTTCTGTTTGGGCTTTACTTTTTCCACCTGTTTTCCAACTTTGCCTCGGAAGGCGACTTCAACCAATTGGCATACGCAGCAGCGGCCTTAGCGCTCACAGCAACCATGTCCTCTTGGAGCTAAGATGCGTCACCCCGAAGCACCTAAATTTGATGATTTAGGTTAGAGCCAAACATAGACTCATAGTAAAGTCATGTATTGTCGAAATGCACTGTTAATGATTTTTTGCGCAAATAAGTCAATGGTTAAAATTGTCTTTTTGGGCTACATTTTGTGAGAAAAAACAATCATTTATCTAGCATGTTGTACATTGCGTATCCATGTGCTGTCATTTTTTTGTCCATATCATCACTCTAAGCTATCATTATCCTTCCTCACTATTGTTATCCTTACTCTGACCTATAGTTTTCCTTTCTGTTGTAAATTTTGTCACAGCTCTCATTCTACCAACTCTTAACTACTATCAGCTTGCCATTTCTGAACTATCATTCTACCATTGTCACTTATCATTCTACGTGGAACTCACCTTTTATGAACTCTCAACTATCATTCTGCTAACTCTCAAAACTATCCTGCTAGGTTGTATTTATGTTGGCTGCTCTCACAAGCTCTCTCTCTCCACCAGCTTTTTGTGCCCATTCTCAGAATGTTCATTGAATTCGTGCGAAAGATATTGTTCAAAAACAAAAGAAGGATGGTTGCAGTTCCTTGAACTTTTTGGGTGGGTTTCATGGGCAAGGGAAATGTACGGAAATCCCTGCCAGCAACGGATTGCATCACCAAGGGAATGGGCCAAAAAAGAAGAACCTCGTAAGGACGATGACGATGACGATGAGGACGAGCCAGAACCTGCCCGGAGCAGCAAACAACTGGCGAGTTGACAAAGGAAATTCGTGAAAGTCAAAGGTTTGGAAACCAAAACGGTTCTCCAGTGGCAAGTAGTCAGGGTTTCTTGGTCTAGTCTATTCTGCTGCAATTTGATGGTGATCACAGTTCCTACCTTGTTCAACTCAAACTTTATTTCAATTTATACTGACGTGGCCCTTGACGTCGCAGGAATTGGAAGAAATAGGTGGGTTAGATTAATATGTTCCCTACATCCACAGTGTTCCAGGTTGCTGAATTCCAGGAACAGCTTCCAATTTTGCTCGAAATGATTGTATTTATTTTCCCGTTGAGCCGTCGAGGTGGTCATTCCCAAAAAATCCTATGCATAAACGTGGAATTCTTAATAATAGCATCATGAAATTTTGCGAGATGGCTCACTTGAAATATGGTGTTTTGCAAAGAGATCATAATAGTCCCAAAGGATGCGTCTTCATCGGACTGTTTGACTTTGAGACCGTAAAAACGATATAAAACGTGCAATCCAGTCAACGAACCGCCCTATGCTACACTCCCAAGGAAGAAGAATTTGATAAGGCCTTTTTTTGAGGGAGAACGGTGGTTCAAAAGGATGCCCGTATTTCGTTGTTTGTTAGTTACGGGGTATTGCAGTCTGAAGCGAAACCCAAAATACTTGGTAGTGCAGTGCACCCTGATGGGTAAGCTTGTGGCACCGCTCACTCTTCACTTTCCACGCATTTGTTGGGTAGCAGCACCCAACATTATCATGACTCTAAAAGTCTCGCGGATCGCGATGTTGTCGGCCGCAAAAACAGGACCGAAGCGAAATGGGACCAGCAGATCAAGACCAAAGGCTGAATGCATATATCTTGGGAAAGGCCTGGATTGGGTTAGGATGGATCAGGTGTGGGTGGGTGGGTGTATGTGTACATATATATATTGCATATCATATACTTTGTTTTGTTATGTTTGTGTTGTTTCTCTACATGCAGTGGCTCAACATCTGTAATTCGCTATGTCTTTTTGGCTAATACCCTAATAGGCTACTAATAGGTCGATTCACTCTTCCCCACATAAAAACCCGAGAGGAGAAGGACGAGAAAGCCAACGACTGGCAGCCAGATGATGAGTGGGATAGTTCGGGGATCCGAGTGGATCAGGTAGTCGTCAATGGGCCGATGGGTGTTTTACCGAACTGGCAGCATTTTTTCAGTTCGAACGGATCTACAAGACAAAGATCCAAACAGGCCTCAGGGATGAATCGTGACCAGTGTTCATGATGTTTAGCTTTAATCAGTTTAATCCATGGGAATACATGTCATAGGTGTACAGCTGGATAAGCGGCAGCTCCCGGTAGTTCATTTCTTCCTAATATGTTGACAGGACTTCCACCGGTCCTGTCACATCACTTCAACAAGTTGCATGAGTCGACTTTTTAATTGACCAACACTGGATTTGGATGTTCCACCTTTTAAGGAAACAGTGATTTGACCCAGGTCAAGACGTCTTCATCAATTCCAGAGAAGCCATGGCTGTGGAGAATGTAGTGTGACTTGGTGATCTGAGCTTCGAAATCTTGGAAAACGCAGTGCCAGAGGGGTAAACCGGCCTTTGGTAAACAAATAACACTGGCAGCCACTAGCTGAAATATGTTTGTTTGTATGTTTCATTTTTAACAAAACATCTCTTGGCTATCAAAAAAAATTTGTTTTTTTCTCTTGTGAACCATGTGATTTTATGAACAGCAGGTTTTTTGTTGCCTTTAAAATTTGATTCACCGAGTTTGAATCAATCGTTTTGAGGCGAAAGATTCGGTCTCGTGCAGGGAAACTTTCACACAAGTCCAAATCTCAGAGATCTCGGGGATGACATCACCCCAGAATTCCAAAGCACCAACAAGAACTGTCATGTACTAGGTGGTGGTTTCAAAAATTTAGAACTTGCTGTGCTTGCGCTTGCAAGGATTATGTGTGCAGACATTCACAGCCAAAATGGCACTAACGAAGATTCCAACACAGAAAAAGTGGCTGGCTGTTTCTTTGGTTACCATTTTCTTGATGTATGCAGACATATTTTTATTTCCACCCCTACCTGGGGAAATGATCCAAATTGACTTGACTAATATTTTTCAGATTGGTTGAAACCACCAACTAGTTTAACTTTTCAATCACGTATGTATTAGGTGACTGTAATTATGAGACGACTACAAGGCTAATTGGTTGAGGGTGTGATAATGCATATCAAACAACTCAAATCATCAAATCTGTCATGTTATCTATACTCTCACTTGACAACCATTCCTTCACCGGTGATCCATCAAGGGATGGAATCGAATCCTTCCCCAACGAGACAATGCTGCAGGTGGGTCAGTGATCGGGACCCAAAGTGCCCACCCAAAAGAAAACAAACCAGGCTGTTCAAGCATTGGTCGTTGAATTACCAATTTTATCCCATTTTGGGATGGGATCAAACACTGCAAATGTATGGTCATTTTGAAGGATTTCCCTCATAATGGTGCACTGTTTGGGTTACTTGGGTTGGTAATATAATGACCCCTGTCAAGGGAGCAAGGCCTTCCAAAATAGTTTTGAGACCTGGCTTTGAATTGGAAGTTACAATTCCGGACCTACTCGCTACGTTGATTAGTTTTGTGTGTGTGTGTGTCTGGGTGTTGTGTTATGGGCCTGAAGTTCCTTTCAGCATGTTGCAATTTCTATACAGGTTTCACTCACTGGATTTCACTCGCAGCAGGTGTTGACGACTTGGGTCAAGAGGCATGTCGGGCTGAGAGATGACCTCACAAGCGTTGAAGTGTATCAGTTTGATGTACTGATCCACCGGGGGGCTTTCCATTTTGAAAAGGTATGTATTGATGAAACTGGTAACGGATACCTCCGCATTCGTTTGGCATAGGCATACCTTAGCATGTTGCAGGAGGGCAGGTAAAGGTTGATGAGACTCTGACTGCTGGCCCTGCTTATTGAATGATCATCTTGCATATGGCATGGCGGCACGCTTCTATTGTGTTTGATGAGCTAATATCATGGTGATATCAGTTTTACCAAGCAGAGTTAAGGATCAATTTGCATCCCTAGGAGTCTTCCAGAACAACGTGTTGCGCTTGCAGCTGTTCTTTTAGTCGAGGCAAGGGGGTTTTCAGGTGCAAGTTGAAAGTCCTGCCAAGTTTCCTATCAAAAATGGGAGTTGTTATTGGTAGGTTACGAATTTATTTCCCAAAGATATTCCAAATGCACCCCAAATGATCCATAATGCACCCCAGGTGGTTGGGTGAATAGGTGAAAATCGTATCCAGATCTATTCAGTCCAACCATTTCCAAACTCCCTGAAAATAGCTGACTTCAAAGCCCTTAAAGCTTGACCTCACCGCTCATGGCTGGTGGTGATGCCTTCTCAGTGACAATATGCAAATTAATGAACATTCCGTAAGATTAGATGTAAATATGTGATTGTATATAAGATATTGTTGTTATGATTGGCCAAGTACTCGTACTATATAATATACATGTATACATAAATGATTCATACATTTGTACATGTAAACATGCATAGCGCTACTGCCGCTAGAACATGTTAGTGTTTTCCCCTTAGCCGCTAACTCCTTGGAGGCCCAAACTCTAGACCTGGAAGTACCTGCGATCGGAAGCCCTGTTTTTTTTTTGGTTTGGCCGTGGCCATCCGTCCATTGGGAGATCCTTTTCAAAGGATATCCAGGAAACAACTTTTACTACAATTGATATCAATTGATATTCATTTACCCTCCCAAGCTAATTGATATTCATTTACCCTCCCTGGGACACCCTGGCGAAGACACCAAAGAGAATTTAAGTGGTTTGAAGTAGTGATATCTCACACTACTTTTGTTTGGGGTGAACTATTGATCCATATGTTGGCAGGGTGTTCAGGTCTTAATTCTGAAAAGATCATCAACTCGGCCCTTTGGCATTTCACGCCGCGGAAACTGGTATGATTCGTCTCGGAAAAAAGGGAGCTTAACTTCTCATCAAATCCGGTAAAAGTACAAGCAAGTAAGTTGCCCCTGTGTTTTTTCACAATTCCGCGAGCCATGTTCCCTCCTCAAACCCTAGCCGGCCCTAGCCTCGTTACTTTGTTTTTCAAGTGTTTCAATTCATCATAAAGGGATTTGTGGACTCTACACTCTTTTCATCCTCCCCGTTTTGAGTCTAAGAATCACAACCAGGATGCATTTTTGAAAGTTGCTGATGCTGATGTTTTCTTTGTTGTGTTCCAGCATTGGGCCAATCCTTTCCTTTGATCAAGACGGTCACAGTTCCTCAAACGAACACCTCCTAAGTTGCATGAAGTTGTGCCATTCTACGAGACGCTTTTTTTTTTGAAAACTTGCCAGGGGCGTTCTCCTTGCGTTCTAGGAAGTGTAGTGGACCCTGCTTGAGATCAGAAACTACCGAAAACCTTAAGACCTCGTTTTTCAGCGTCATGATTTATTCTTATTCATCCTTATTCATCCTTATTCGAGATACCAAAGATGCCACTGTTCCCATTTCCACATGAAATATTATAAGTTATAAGTGGTAGACATACCAAGAACATACATGCCATCTACTAAGTAGTACGTGGTAGCTAGATATCCTTGCAAACCTCGAGAAAAGTAGCAGCTACTGTTAGATTGTTGGTATCACTGCCCTTCCCGGGACCAGGCCAGACCTCAACTCGATCGGTATAACAATGTTGACTACAGAGGTCCAGCCCTCGTTGTTTTCCAAAATCACTAGGGGCAGGTCTGAATGTTTGACAAAAGGGATGAAAAGGATTGCAGCAGTGTTTGTATATCATACTAATACGTGTATATATATATATACATACACGGTATATATGTACATATATATATATATAGATACTTTTTGCGTGCTGTCAAAAAAACTGTTTGAAAGCTGTTCTTTTAAGCAGATTCAACCTGGTGCTGACAAAATGTTTATTCTCACAAGATGATATCTCCAACTCTTGGTAATTCGGGCACCTGCGATCTACAGGAAAAATTGGATCAGATGCGAGCTGCATGCAGAATTGCCACTTGGATGGGATTTGATCTTAACAAAACAGCAGCAAATGGTGGAGATAAAAAAACACAGTTAGTTGTTGAATCATGATAATATTCACACAGATTTGATCTTGTTTGGAGAAGGGAGTTTTTGCAGTTTCGGAGGCAAGGGGGAGGTGAAATTGATTCCAGTACATGCACGGAACACTGGAAAACGACAGGGCCCCCCAAAAAACGATAGCTTAAAAGATTTCCCAAAAAGTAGACGTTTTTCCATCATTTTCTACTGGCTTGAACTAGCCAGCAATGCTACAAACATTTGGTGACAAGCTTGCCTGGTGGGATGGTGCTGGATGGTGCCAAACACTGTAAAACAATAGGGCCTCCCCAAAAGACGATCACTACTCAATTTCGAATGTAATGCGGTTTGACAGCGCCTCACAGATAAATTGACTGATTGATGGATGGATGGATTGATTCATTAATTAATTTATTTATTTATCTATTTATATAGTGCATTTTTGTTGATAATGATGCATGATTGCATTGTAACACGCCATTGGAAAAAGACCTGTGCTCTTCCAATCCGAGGCTCCACCACATGTATTGCTGAGAAAGGCACGCAGCCGCTGTTAGGAATGACCACCATTGATTGGGAATTTGGATCCACCCAAAAATCCAGAATGCACTTTTAAATCTGCCAAATATATCCAAGCTTATAAACCAACAGATGTTTTACGAGGTGGTGGTTTCAAATAGTCTTTACTTCCACCCCAACCTGGGGAAATGATCCATTTTGACGAGCATATTTTTCAGATGGGTCGAAACCCTCAACCTGCCATCATCCACCCCTCTCGCAAGGCGGATGCGATGATCCCGGACCTGAAACTTCGCAAGGAAACAGCGCCTCAGGTGCCCCCCACAGCAGTGAAAATGGTAACCGCTTGCGTTGGAAAAGAAAGGGATTCCTACCAACCTTTGTTTTGGAGGGGATATTTTAGACCTCGATGAAAAATTCCGTACCAGTATATTGGGATGGGATTTTGAAGGTTCAGGTGCTAGCTAATGATGTTGTGTGTGTGTTTTTTTTTTTACTCACTATTTGTTGGCATTTTGAGTAGATGTTAAAATGTCCCTGGCAAAGGTAAGGCATTGGCATTAGCACGTCGTGTGTTTGTTCTAGGAAAGTTGTCCGGGGAAGTTTTGCATCGCCACAGATGTTTCAGCAGCTGAAGAAGAAGCTCAGTAGTGTGATTGCTGGCTCCGATGTTGACATTGACGAGGCCTGGATGTCAGGTAATAGATAAACTCTTCAGTTTTTGCAGGTTCAAAACTACCCATAGGTTTTGCATGGTTTTGTGGTTTTTGTTTTGAGAGCCCTGTTTGTGAATATGTTTTTTTTCCCGCTTTTGTGTTGAATTCTTGCCTTTTTGAGAGCCTCTGTGGATCGAGTTGCAGATGAACCAAAACGGATTTCCAACTCTCGATGTGCCCTACCAGAGGAATCACCGTCGTTTCAACTTGCAACCCTCGCTTTGCTTATGTCAATTATGCCAGGATGATTTGGGAAAGCATGTGGACGATTTTTTCGTGGATGCTGGCTTCTCAGAAATGTCAAGATTCGCGCTTCGACATTTTGGATTTTACCACTCCTTTGTCACTAGCGGCAAGACAAGACCACCAACTTGCTAGATGCGGATTTGAACATGTCGGTGGAAATTGGAAAACATATTGCAGTTTCCTCGTAGATTCGGTTGATTCCTGAGTGGAAACCCCCAACGTTTGACCTTCCATGAGCTTCCCCGATCCGCCCAGCAACCTATGTCGGTGCAAATGATGGGTTTGGTCTGGAGCCCCGACAGGTTGGGGAAGGATATTGAACGGAAAACAAGGTCAGACAATACACTTCATACAGCTTCGAGGATGATCTAGATAAATTCTAGATAGTATGTAGACCTCAGCACTTCGGTAGAAATGATTTGCTACTCTACATACTTCTACATGGGGACCAGTTTCCAACCCAACGTATGGTCGCTGCATGAATTACTAGATTCCAGCAGGACATCCATGGATTTTCAGTGTTTGGCCTGGCTCGCGTTTGACATTCAGCACATACAAACTTGGTGAAGCATCCTGAAGAATCAATGCTTCTGAAGATGAGATGTCAACAGCAAAAATATCTTAAAATTGAAAATTGAAAACTAGTTCCAGGGTTTCTATATAGAAATGTATGTCCTTTTCCAACGTGTAACAAACATATCTTTGCCAATTTGATCCCCTTCAAAGAAGGCCGAAGGAGTCCAGGTCCAAGTCCAAGCTTCAAGCATCTCTTCTCTCCATGTGACTGAGGTTCACTGCTGTGAATATTGGCAAATGATGAAATCAGGGTTTGGGAGTCTCAGTTTACATGACATTAGTGATAAGCACACCGAAGCCATGTTTTTCGTTTGAAGGCCATGGATTCCCCAAATGATCTCCTGATACAGGCCATTTGGGGAATCCATCGGAAAATTGAGAACTGCTTCCCCCAACACAGGGTGAGACCAACGGACTTAGGTTTGATCGTAAACAGGACCTCTTTGCGAGTTTAACGTCTTGACCTCAAAGGTCGGTGGTTAAACACATCGCTGCGAAAATACCGGGTGTTAAGCAGGTTGTCCATCTTTCAGACCCAAGAAATATGATGCATTATCACAAACTTGGAGACTACGCTGGCTCTCATTTTTTACACATCACTTGTCCACTGAGCTACATGTTTGTTGATTCACAAACACAGCCCCTGGTTTTGGTTTGCAGGCTGAAGACGTATGATAAATCAAGCATTCGGAGCCGCCAAATGGTTACAGCACAAATTTTTGGTTGTAATTCATCCAGCCATTGGGAGTAAATAATTTTGAGCCATACCCGGAATTTGAAAGATTATACATGTGCTAAACGCATTCAAAGTCTTCCCACCATAAAAGAAGTTGGTAGGCTGGGTATGTGCTGACAGGTGCAATCCAACTGTGATTTCGACTATACTCCTGATTTTTGAGCACTGTTCACAAGCTTCACTTGGTGTTTATTCTTAGCCTATATGATTATTGCGGATGAAAAGCTCAGATTGATTCTGGGGAATCATAGAATAAACAGGCCACAGGGTGCCTTCACCACATGCAAAGAAGATCAAAGGAGAGTCCACCAGAGGTTGATCAATCCACCAAAGGTTGATGAAACAAATCCTGCAGCGTTTTTTTTCATATGAGGATTATATGGGATTATCCCATTGCCAGAGGGATCCATACAGAACAACAGGCTGTGCAGGATTTCTTCCATCAACAGTAGTTAAGTTCTTTTAGCAACTCCGGATGAACTGTGAAATTGGCAACACATGGTCATCCCAAAGAAACCTGTCCAACATGAGGAAACAAACCAACGAGCCCCGGGTGTTCGAAGTCTTGTGCCGTGTGGATCTACGTGATGCCGTGCGATTGGCCACTTGGAATTCTGTGGGTGGCAAAAACCCGGGTGTTTTGAAGAGTGGGTGCTAGGATAGATACTGTTGATGGGCAGATGGGTCGGGACGCCACCCACAACAACCAAGCAGTTCCACTGGGTCACCGCTATGTTTCCATGTACAATCCAAAAAATAGACGCTAGGTTTCCCAACCTTTTTTTGAAACCAGCGCCATGTGGTTCGGGCGGGTTACACCCAGATGTATAGGTGGATGAATTTGGACATATAAATGTGAACTTTTCTATGAAACATGTAGGCCATGTAGGCATTCAGGGACATCCAACTGCTCAAGTGCATGAAGGGTAATTAAACCGTTGCTACCACAGTGCCCAATGAGTTATCTAATTAGATGGGTCATAGCCACGTGTGACTAGATGACATAGGTTCCCTTGATATATGAAATTAATTGAAATTGATTCTATGCTAACATCAGTGGTTACAGTGGTTACAGATAATTGCCAACAACCTCCATCAATCATGCACACATAGTTGGGCGAAGCGGCTTTTAATCATGTGGTCATGTTTGTTTTTAAAGAATCCATTTTGATCACGTGGGCAACAAGGCAATGCAAACATTGGACGAAAACCTGGAACCCCTGCGGAAGTCAAAAATTGCTGGACTCTTAGATTGGTGCCTGCGGGCTACATTTGCCCGTTGTACCCAAAAGAAAGAACAAGGACATCAAACATGGATTTCCATAAAGAAGAGAGTGGAGGATGATTTGGAAAGGTCTGAACACGAATCAAAGTTTGAATGCGATGATTTGATTTGAAAGATGTGAACCCCTGGCCATCGTTGATGGGCATTGTGATGATCACACTATAGTGCTGTCAAGTGACATCATATCAAATGATGAACCTGAACATGAACGAAAATCAATGGAAGCGATGCAAACGGTTTAGGTTTAGATCAATAAATTCGTTTCAACATAATAAATAGGTCTATTTGACTAGCTGCTTTTTTCAGGGAACCAAGGAGCAAGGATTATCTAGACTCCCTTCATGGGGAACTAAGGAGGTTGGCCCCGAAGGGTTGGGGTGCACCTGTTTCGCTGTTAAACCAAGACATGTGTGCGGAGGAGCTACTACCAGGTTACTAACCACATCATCAATTTGTGTTGTATATATGGATTTACATAATATGTACATATTAATCATATTATACATTTATTCATACAGTTGATATTGGAGATCTTCAAGGCGCGAAATGATTTTAACCGGAATTGTTTTCACGTGTCTCTGGACTTGTGAGGCATGTTTGAATCGCCTTGCATCCGCCAGCACCTGAGAGTGTTGGTGAACCAAACAGTTTGTCGATTTTGTATTGTGATATTTTTTCATAGGTCTACTACAAATCATACTAGATCTATATATATACCTACTGTACTTATTAATTTATCTTAATCTGATTATTTCATGATATACCACATACCTGTGTATTCATTCTTTGACACCATGACTTCAGCCAAGACATGCCAAATGTTATAAACATCGCCACCTGTGTTGCCCAAGGAATGGATTTTGGCACCGCGTGAGGCCACTGTCGAAGGGTCATGGAGCTGAAATCTATGGATGTAACCACTGAAAGTTAGCCCCTTAGAGGGACCTAAGGTTTTCCAAGGTACCTCATTTAGTGAAAAGAAAGAAATGAAGAACAGGGCTGAGAATTATGTCCATGTAGAAAGCTAGCATATGGGATGTTGGTACCAGTGTATTCAGTAATATTCTGTTTGAATTGGTTTGAATATGTTTGGGATTGGTGGGTTTTCACTTATTTTGAGACAAGAAACCTCATTCTGGACTCTTAGACCTACCCTTGTCAGCTTGGAAAAGCTCCCGTTTTCGGAAAGCCTTGAAACCGGGTGGGGTTCCCACCAGGAGGATATGATGTTGGTTCACATGCTGGGCCTTGAACGGCAGATCCAGGTGTCCACTTCACCGGCAGCAAAGCTTGTGGGGTGACACCATGGGTTGGTTGGAGTTGTGCCAGCAATACCTTGAAGGATAGATAGAATAATGGTACAGACTTGAAAGGTCTGCACATTCTCAGAGTATAGAACCTCAGTGCCATACAAGTTCTCAATATAGTGAAGAGTGGCGATGTTTTACCTGAGATGTTAGGGTGGCAGGTGCCACCTGTTACCATGCCACTGCCATTAGAGAACCTTCCTTGCCTTCTTACTCAGACTTGATGCAACGGTTTTGAGTTCCGCAATTCTTTCTAAGCAAGAAGAAATTGTGTTCCCCATGTGGAGGCATGAAAAAAACTGGGTTTAATGCTTGGATGATATGTTTTTGATACCTCAAAGTCAATGTTCCAATGTTTGTTCTATTTCCAAGACCGGCTCTCTACTACGATTTGATTTACACAAGGGTGGGGAAACAAAAGGGGACAATTATGTGTGTTTTATTGAATCTCACATACAGCATAGCATCATCATAGTAATAAGCCGTTACCGTAGCCAGGTCCTTCTCAGCATTGAGCGGGACATAGAATTGAAGTGGTGCGACTTGATGTCCAAGGTGCGACTTGACCCAGATCCAAAACCAGCCACTGACAGAGGTAGATATCAAGGTGGTGAAATGTTTGTGTTGTCAGCTTGCAGACTCAAGGACCAAGCTAAATACACTTCTTGAAACAGAAGCTTTACAAACTCGTGGGAGGTTTTCTGATAATTTCCAGGATCGCTACCTGAAAGGGTTACTTGGTGGGTGGTTTATGGAGCTCGGTGAAGTCTAATCGAATTCCAAACCACCAAAGCAACAATTAACCTTCGCCTCGGATGAGATTTGGAAGCAATTTGATGCAATTTGGATCAATTTGATATAGGAGCAGGGCCGCAAATCATTGGACAAAGATAAAGAAAGCTGCTCATCAGATGTAGAACATGATATTGGGTGTGGGCGCCATATTGTTTGGACAAGCAATGCACTAATTTTATACACTGCTCCGCCAGAGTGACCTAAGCCTGCCTTGGCTGGAAGCGGAAAATTGGAAAGCGACAACTTGAAACTGGTGACCCCAATATCCCCACCAGATATGATGAATGTAGCAACGGACTTTTGTATGCCTGCCGCTAAAACGGAGGGTTGGAAGAAGAGCAACAGTGAAAGAGTCTGATGTCGTTTGGCACCTTAATTTTGAGCCACGGCAAAAAGTAATACATGTGGATCTGATATATCTCAATATATGGGTCTGAAATATGTCATTGTTTTAGAGCTCGGCTTCCTATTATTGAACATTGAAAATAACGTTGATGATTTGGTGATGTTCAATTCATTCAGGCACAGCAATCAGACAGACCCTGGTGTTCTCGAGTTTTCCGCACCAGGTGGATGGACGAGAAGAGCGCAGTGCAGCACTTGGTTTGCCAAAATGGAGTGAGATTGTGATGGTCTCCAACTTCGGAATGGTATTCATGCTGTTGATGGTTCAGAAATCCGGTAAACTCACCAGTTGAGGGAACGGTAGTTTATCCCATTATTTTACAAGGTGTTATAAATTCCCAGCTGGTTGTTTGGGATTTCTGAACCATCAACAGTATCATATCTAAGTCAATGTGTTCATCCATCGGCATCGGCATCGCTGCTGAGGTGCAAAGCTTCGAGAATTCCTCAACTTCAGCGAACGTTTGAGGCAAACTGCACCTGGAGAAAACATGTGGCCACAAGCAGGGACCAATGGCCCTTAGAACCAGAAACTGCACATTGAAACGAATAGTTAGTAGTAGTTTGTAACAGTTTGTGTCTTACATGGGCATGTTTTCACCATTCAAAAAAAGGATGAAACACAGGAAGGAACGGCAACATGATCGACTCCAATGGTATTTGCCACTGGATAAATTTGAGTCTCCGATGTATTTTACCACATACTTTAGTAGTGATACTTGACCCTAAATGGCGTTTTATGTTGTATTGTATTTCAATTTCGCGGATTTCAGGATTTCCAAGTTGTTGACAAGTTGTCGAAGATATTACATGTTGGCAATGACGAAACTTATCAAGGAAACAATAGGAAACTTCCCATATATGTGTTTATTTGTTTTTATATATTGATATATATATATATACTACATATCAAAAAAACATTTGGAGAGGAGCATCCATCCATTTTTCACTATGACGTTCAGTAGTTCCATGGTGTCCTTTCTCAAAAGGTTTGACAGTTGGTGGTTCGACCACAGGAAAGTATCTTGTAACTCCCCATGGGAGGATTAGAAGGGCTTTTTAGACGTGTCATAGACGAAACCATTGCGCAGTGCAAGTTCAATACTTTTTCTGGTTTAGGGGAATGTCGATATTCATGAGTTTAAAGTTTAATCATTGAAATTACCCTCCCTGAAACTAGCATTTGCAGGGGCTACGTTAGTTGTAGGGAGTATATAGAGAACCCGGTACTTTCAAGGAGACAGATTGGAAACGTGCCGCCCTGACCGATGTCGCAGGCCATACCTCAATGACGAGGACTTGCTTCCAGGTCCCCATGTTGCCTTCGAATTTTGTGCGCTGCGTTGTCATGAACGCTTGTTGGGACCTTTAGTTGGAAGCAGAAACACATGTAGTGGTAAATCCTGAGAATCTGCAAGAATCTCTTCCCAAAGCGTCTCAAACTGCTTTGACTGCAGGTTTCGATTTTTTAATTTGTTTTAATGTTTTTGTCATGGCAGTTATAATCTATGATTTTTGGGTTTCTCTTCAACCCAAATCTGACAAAACCAACTTTCATTTGATATCACTGGTGTCAGGAAAGCGGCCCATCGAGAAAGAAAGTGGAAAAAAGCGGGGAACCGCGGGGACAATGATGTGGGTATTGTGGAATCCAATGAAAGTACAAAGATATCAATGGTTTCTGGTATCACCTTCATGGTATCGACTTCGTTTTTTCTTGTGCATCTCTAAAGGGAAGTTGTTTTAAGTGAAAGTGGTGTCACGTTCTGCGTTGTAGAACAAATTGGGGGTCCGATTGAAAATCAAGAGGATTGAATAGGTTTTTCACTACGTCTTTGAAGGGAAATTGTCTGCGAATGTCTGCGATCATTCTCCGGATAATCAAAAGAGAAGCTCCATTGGATGGCACTAGAGACACTTGCTTGCAATCACCATCCACTGCTCAATGTGTGATCATTTCCATGTTTCATTTCAGCATACCACAGGTATTTCAGCTAATACAGTGGAGCAAAACTACGCACCTATTGCTTACTCTTCGTAGTCATAAGCGGTTTCACAGGGGAAGGCGATGACAGTTGTGCAGCCAGGCTTGAGATCAACGAGTTGGCGATGGTACGGCAAGGTTGGACGGTTTAAACTCTTGCGAGTTACAACGACGTTTTCCCCAACCTCCACCATGGAATACCATGGAAATGCACCGTTAACAAGCCACATCAAAGACATTGAACAAGGCAAAGAGTCACAATGCCAGGTGTTTCTGACCTTTTCAAGAAGCTGAAACGGATGTACAAATGGAAGCCCGACGTCAACTCACGCATAGGGCTCAGTACCGGACTCGTTTCCCAATCCTACTTTGGCCTCAGCATCTTTTTCCCCAAGGAAAAGCTATCTCGAAGACTAATTGGGCCAGCACCTCGAGATTCAGAGGGCGATGGTTGGTCCAAGCGGTCTAAGATGGTCTAAGTGTACTCTGAGATTCCAAGTGTACCCTGAATCATGGATTGATAGTGACTTTGGATGACTTTGGTGCATTTTCCAAATTTAGAAAGAAAATGTCTTTGTTGCTTCAAAAATGTGGGTTTGAATGGTCTTGGTCAGGATTGTTAAAGGCCACGACTCGAATCCATATTTTGTCCAAGTGGTATGATCTCGCTTCTGCTATAGACGATGGAATTGAGGTGGATTGAGAATTGGACCGCTAAAGATGTGTTGTGGCTTGTTGGGGACTGCCCTTGTATCTCATTTCAACTGCTGTGTCCAAAGCATTGCCTTTGTTGCGAGGTGGCACGGCTCGCTGCTGTGTTGCAGTTGGCCAAAACCACGTGAGCACCGTGGTCTTTCATTTCTCATGGCATTTATGACCCAAAAATAGATTCTAGAAATGCTTTACCTTTGAATGTATTCTTGAAGGGAATTTATTGAATAGTATCTTCAAGATTCTTCAAGATCTTCCTGTGCGGAAGGCACAAGGTACAATCATTGCCTATGGGTTGTTGTTTTGCAATCCATCGAAAAAAGTCAGGATTATCCAGATTTCTGAAGCATCCGAGAATCTTAGCCTTCATGTACCGAACCTCCGAGAGTTGCAGATTAACCAAACGACCGTCATGGAAACCGATGCTTCGAAGATGGTTTGTAGGACCGAAAATGTGAACTTCTCACGAATGTCTGTCTTACCGGCATTTCAATTTGCCAGCGCAATACGGCTTTTTCGGTTGTTGTGCTTTCAAAACAGATAGGTTGCAACCCACCAACTTCAGCGAGGACACGCCCACGAGGCGTCTTCATCTCCCCGCCGATCGACGGCACTTCCCAGGTACAGCCTCTCTGCTGACAAAGAGCTAAGAAAGCTCCTTCAGAATGAGGCTTCCAGGAGCTTGGATTGAACGACCCAACATTCTGTTATCGCTGGCTGAAAAGGTAGTTATAGCTGGCTTTTTCGTGTGTTTGCACTTTGGTTTGCTAGAAATCGCACACATCACATGTAAGCATAGGTTGTTAATATTTGGAAAGGAGGGCGAGCTGGGCTAAGGAAACAACTAGTGTGGTTCTCTCTGACAAACTAGCTTCTCTCCAGGAAGAAGTGCCTGAGTGATAATTAGCCAAACCAGAGCCTTTGTTTGAAATCCTACAACATGGGAAGAACCTCAAAAGATAGTCGGCAGCAGGAATGGCTGTTGTTTTCGTCATGACTTACCATCTTTCATGTTGAATATAGTGGTGTTGAATGATGTTGTTTGTATCATGTAGCTGCCATGTTTGTGGTTTTCTTTAGCTATGTTGTTCCATTTTGTCATGTGTTTGCTTGTGTTGTTTGAACATGTTTGAACTCCTGTGCATTACTGGTTTTATCATGTTTTATTTATTTATTTCTTGCAATGGTTCGCTATTTGCAGCTATTTGTTTGGTAATTATATCTCTTCTTTTCGGACGTTGTTTTTTTTCAAAATCATGAATTATGTTTATGTGTTTTAATGTTATTGACAAACCAACGCCTTTTTTGAATCAGAAAGCTATCCTGAATGGAGTTCCCACTTTTCACATGAGATCCAGACAGTTTTGCATGATTTTGCATTTGTAAAGAATTCCACATGTCAATTTCCATGGGTTTGACTCCGCGAAAGCAAGGACCTTGGGTGCTGAAATTTTCAAGACCTACATGCAATGGAAGAAGATGGAGCAAGGCCGAGCTCACAGGATCAGGGAGCTTTGTATCTTTGTTGCGCATTTCTGAAAGCGTACCTGGTGGTACCTGAAATATCTCGCAAGAGTTCTCTCTCTATATATATATTTATATATATATATATATGTTGTCTATATATGTGTATGTGGCAACAAACAAGCTTGTCAACTTGTTTTTAGGATTTCCCAGGTGGGTGGCATGCTATGATTGCAACATTTTGGTGCAATTAGTGGCAGCTTAAAGATGTTCCTACACGCGCAATCACTGAAGATATAGATTTGAATTCTGCCAACGTTTTCTTAGGATAATAATGTTGCATGTTTCGGATAGATGTTTATTGTTATATTCCTAGGCACACCAAAATGATCTCACAACTAGCCAACTGAACAGATATCCATTAGATATATATACATCTATAGATCACTTGACAGATTTCTGATATGATATTTGCTTCCATATCACATCTGAGATGAGGACAATGCCTTAAAACGTGTTTCGTCACTGCGAAGCAACCCAATTCAGCTTGGACCGGTACCTCAGGCGATGGCGTTCAAATACCACGAAGAAGAGTGGCCCGGGTGCCCTTGAAATTGCTGCAGGACTTGACCAGTGAAAAAAAAACAGAGTTTTTGTCCATTTTCTTTGAGATGGATTGCATGTTTGATATCCATTAGTATATGTATATCATTCTTGGATACAAAACATGACTAGGATCATGAAAACACATGTTTTTTTGATCATATTAATCATTGGTTATGATCTGAAAGATTTGGGATGCTAACAAAAATACGGCTGATGAGGGAAATCCTGCAACACCTCAGCTGTGTTCAACCCAACAAATTATGGGAGGTATCAACAACTATCAACTTGTGGAGGATGTCAACCATCGACATTATTCGACTGTATGACTTGCATGACTATGTTGACACGGAATGCTGCAAACAAAGCATCTAGCTGCTAGCTGCTCCGGCGAAATAGCGCAAGCTTTTCAAGATGTCTTCAGGTGACGTTCTGCCAAACAACCGTTCCTATCCGTGTTTTTTATATATATTATATTTAGATATGCTCATAGTATTAAAATATACGTTCTTCTATATACAGTTCATAAGACCATTCCCGTTGTTGCAAAGGTTTCCAGGTTGACCTAACCACGCCATCGCCAAGGCAACACGTGCTGCGATGGAAGAACGGCAACGACGATGGCAGGCTGGACAGCGAACAGACGAAACCAACCAGCGGTTCGAAACCAGCCGTCCTTTACAAACGGTGCTGTTCCTTTAGTTGTTTGGTCTAAATCTATATTATGGTAAACCTTAGCAAGTTGTACAATAGGTGGTGTTCCTTTAGATGTCTTTCTTAGGCGAAGTTTATTTGGTAATGATTGATGATCACATCCATAAGGACGGAAGGTAAATAGATGAGTAGACGTTAGAAGATCAATTGCACCTATCATTCGGGGGGAAAGCTGGCTTCTGATTTTTTGAAAAGGTTCGATACTAACAATGGATTCAAGGCACCCTGTCGATCTCTGATGTATTGCCC
The DNA here is from genome assembly GCA_000507305.1 of Breviolum minutum Mf 1.05b.01. Lineage (NCBI taxonomy): Eukaryota > Dinophyceae > Suessiales > Symbiodiniaceae > Breviolum > Breviolum minutum. Next base: position 85,617 of record DF240170.1, read on the forward strand.
ACACATGTAACAATGGGTACACGTTGTGTGGTCCTGCTCCCCCTTCATGATACGGTTTACCCACACAGCACTACCATGGAGTGGTGGTAGTGCTACTATAGCACTGTTTAGATCTATATATCGTGCTCCCAATGCTAGTACTAATACCAGTACTTATGATATACAATGCTATACATTGCCAGCAATTGCTACGAATACTGCTAGTGCCATGAACCTTACCACCCACGCCTCCGGCACAGCAAGGTTATTCGCAGTTCAGGGGTTGATGACCAGAGAATGCTGAATCATTTACATGTATTTGTTGTATCTCAACCCCTTGACTCCAAAAACCGCAACATATTTCTGTCTTGTCATAGTGCTTTATATTGTGTGTGTTTGGGATTTGACGGACTATTTAAACAATTTTCAAACTAAGTCTATACTAAGTCTATGCCGCTATCTATGCTTCACTCCTTTAACGATACTCCGTTGGGTTTCATCGTCTTTGAGAGATCCATCGCCCCAAGGAGCTGGTGTTGAAACATTATCCAGATGACCAGCAACGATTTCAGTCGGGAGTCTGATGAAATTTTCCAAGCCTGGGCTGACGGTGATTTTTGAGGGGAGCACAAAAAGTTCTGGAAAATGAAGCTGAGAAGTTTTAAAGGCCCACCAAAAAAAAAAGATGTCACAAGGCTGTCCAAGTCGAACAGTGATTGCAAGCACCTCTTACATCCTTGCTTGGGGGCAGTTCTCGGGGGTTGCTTAAATCGTCCAATCGTCCATTGTGCTGAAATGAAACCAAATTGGTTTGTAATCGATGTGCTGCCATGTTGCAAGTTACTGCATGGTTCCACCAACCCGAAGCTATCAAAGGCCGCAAACTCCTGCTGGACTGGGTATGGCTGTTGGGGTGCTCAGTTTTGCTTCTGAAGCATGCCAGAGTTACGAGGTGGCTTTTCGGTGGTGCTATTCACTGTAAAGTGGGGAAGGAAATCAATAAATCATGCGGTAACTGCAAGGGAGATGAGGAGCATGATATCTCTTGATATAGGATATATAGGGTCCAAGGACCACATGGAATGTTCCCAAACACGTCGTAAGATGATGCTCGCGAACTGCTGCACCCAGAACTGTAAGGGGATGGTTGAGGTCACTATTTGAATAATATAAGAATAATGAACTATGAACAATGAACTATAGCCATTTGGTAAGATTCCAACCAATATAACTTAGTAACATGTTCGGATGATCCGATGTTCTGGCTTTCGAAATGCCACAACTTGAGTGTTGAGACGTGTGATTAGTACTACTTCGTTTCAGTGGATGCATACATATATATATATGCATACACATCTCCGCATCTGTAAACTTGTCTCATTATTCTTCGTATCAAAACCAAATTTGGCCTTCTTTCAAACCAAGAGGAGGTCTATGACCAACTTCCATTGTCCGTATTTCTGTGAACAAAGAAATCATCGCTATAACTTTAACTGGAAAGAGAAGTGCTTTTCTTGTGAGAGATAAGATCAATGAACAATGTGCCCAGCAAAGAATATAGAATATCCCATCACGCTATATTCATGTTCGATAAAGATGGATTCAAACAACTCCAACTTCGATAGCTTCCGACCTGGACCAAATCTACCCTTCTGTAAAGCGTTGTCGGTTGGAAATCACTGGAGGGTAACAAACCTGGGTGTAGATGCTTCCTGGAATTGATTTCGGGAATTTGCCAAACATGAGAGCTACCTTTTTTCTATTGATCACATTTTGGTGCATCATTGACCACATCTTTAAATTTTAACTTCTAAAACCTAAAGGAAAATTTGGAACACCATCACCAACTTGATGCATCATTGCACATTTTTGTGTATACCCTCCAGGAAATTAACATATCCCACCCTGGGGAAAAGGAAAATCATCATCTTCAAAAGTGCCTTTAAAAGGTGGGATATGTGAATTCCCTGGAGGGTAAATTTTAGGGATCCAGATGATTGTTTCCAAAAATAAGGGTACCCCCAAATCATCGATTTTAATAGGGTTTTCCATTATAAACCATCCATTTTGGGGTACCCCTATTTTTGGAAACATCCAGATGGTTTTTGGAAGGCTTCAAAAACCTGGCGGCATGGACCACCTGCCAGGCCATGACACCTGGCCTGGGAGCTTCAATGACACCAGGTCTAGCCTCCATGACACCAGGCAAAAACGGGGGGTTGGGGTGGTGGTGGAGCTACCAGGAAGGCCCTTGGAAGAACTGCAAAAAACATGCGGAAATATGATGAAATCTGTGGAATCAAAGGTGATGAACATGGATGTTCAAAATGGAAAAAATGATGTAAAAACATGTAAAAACCAGATGTAGCAAGAAAAAGATTGTGGAATATGTGAGAAAGACATGGAAAACTCATAACACTGTGGATCTATGTGTAGTACGTTAAAGTGGCAATAGTTTAATGGAAGTACCAAATTTTGAGAATGCCCGTACATAATTTCTAGAGCTGAGACATGAAGCCACCAAAAGGAACCACTTCACGATATTCTGGATGAAGTTTAGCCAAGTCCAGGATTGGTGAACTGGCTGACCTTCCCCAGATTTATAGCACGTCAATGGCAAAACCTCATTCTGCTTGAGTTCTTAAAGTTAGGTTTTACAAACTTGGTGAACCTTGGGCCTTGGTGAGTTGCACAAGCAGCATCCCTCAGAGTGTGAGAAACATGTTCCAAGATTTGTGAGGGAAGCACTGAGGCTAGGTTGGCTAGGTGGTATCAAAAATCCGTCATTTTGGATTTTTGCTTTGAGGCACACAATCAGTCAACTTCACACATTCTTTGAGAGTACCTCATCCCTAAGCAATTGAGTCTTTTTAAAGCTTCATCTTCCCCAAAAACCATCAACCAAAAATTTCCAACCGAAACAAAAATATCACCAGCAGTTTTTCCCCATTGGATTTCGTTCCAAAACCTATCAGCAGCAGGTTTGAATCCAGGAACTCCTGGCCTTTCAGGGTTGGAATTCTCAGATTTGTTGGCAACATGGAAGTACCCCATTGGGGATGTCAAAATGATGTGTTTGGTTGTTGAATTTGATGATTTCGAGATTGATGAAAGAAAAAAACGGATGTTGAAACTGTTGGGCAATGAGTTGTTTAAAGCTGGATTTAAACGGCTATACATTCTTTGAATATCGTTTGAAGCTAAGCAGATTTCACTTGCTCGAAGATACGATTAGTGCTGAGGACGATTACGCCTGGTTTCCGTGCACCCACACCTATGTGGCAATCATCGCAAGCATGCTCAGAACTTGTAGCCAAGGGTCATGTGGAACGAAACATGTGGGGATGGCTTGAGAACTAAGGCTCAGATTGCTTCATCTACCAACATATCGGGAAACGAGACCTCCTGGTGCCAATTGGATTAATTATTGACAAATATAGATGATTATGGTAACCAGAAGCTCATGGTTAGGCATTCCGATGCTTACACGGCTCTCCTCACTGTGGCTTTCAAACCACCTTTGAGTGCCTTTGATTCAAGGATATTCGTACTAGATACTGGAAATCATACTCAATCTATGTATCAATATGTTCCAGTGTCAAGTTCAAACCTAATAGGTCAAGCATTCAGACACTCAGACTGTGAGGGAAGGATCCAGAAGAAATGTTGTATAGACCCCTGAAATTGCATACCAGTCCAAATCATGTTTACTATATCTATCTTGAATTTCCAGTTTGTATACAAGATCGATGATATATAATATATGACATCAGATGATTCGGTAGCTCCATGCCTACTAACAGTTGCGACTTGACTTTTTTAGTTGACTTATCCAGATAGATTTTGGAGTCATTGTCTATGAGCTGTCCCAAATGATCCTACCGGACATATTCACAGCGTTCAGCACAAAGAAAGGGTGGTTCAGTGGCAAAGAAGCAGCAGAAATGGTCTAGGATTGGTGATTGATTCTCACTTGTGTCATGATATGGTTGGCGAAATTTCAGCTGCAGCTGCCTTCTCAAGGGCCTGATGGAAGGGAACTATTTAATATTTCATGTTCATTTGATGGGGAACGCCCTACAGTGGAGTTTGGGGAGAAATGAGAGGATAGAAAATGTTTTAGTCCTTTGACAAACGAATGACGTATTTGACTGTTCCTCAGCCACTGTTGCGAGCGGCTACCGTCAGGGCTACCCCTGCCTTCAAGGAGAACAGTGAGGGCAACACGCCACAATGGTAAGATGCCAAGAGTTGCGGATGGAAAAACCCGATGAGTTTCAGTTAAGGACAAAAATTGGGTTATAAATCACTCCAGATAGTGGATGTATGGAGAAAATTCCAATTGTTTCAGATTCTTTCAGGTTGGTGGAATGATCACAATTTGACCAGAGGTAAAATGCTTTCTTGGGCGACGGGTCGCAGCAAGCAGCAATTTTATGTGCTAAGGCGACCAGCTTCCACTCCTTTGGGGCCGAGGATCTCAGGGTCTCAGTGTTCCTTGGGAGTTGAAGATCTAGATTTTGCATAGATTTCCTGATGGCGAAATATATTCATTGAAGATCTACGAGTTGGACAAAGATCAATATATGAATCCATGAACTCAGAATCTGTCCAAATGGCATCCCTGGTGGCGGAAGAAAAAACTCTTGATCACCTGAGGCCATCATATGGATTCAACAGCTTTACACCTGGCACACCTTTGTATCAACAAGGCCGGAGGGCATTACGGGGGAGACACCATGGTGATGTTGATCTGAACATTGACGCCTGTATATACATATATATATACATGCGTAATACGTCAGGAGATGTCATTTCCGTTCATGGCATTCCGGGTGGAGATGTTCTTTGAATATCCCGATGATTCCAGATTAATTACTATATATAGTTTGTTAAATTATCAATCTTATGCAAAGGAATCTAACTGAAGTAGCACCATGTCCTTTTCCAGGTAAAGTGGACTGTTGAAGGTGTTCTTACTAGGTAGCTCCAATCATGTAGTCAAGGTAAAGCCTCAGGCATGCAGGTTGGTAAATCATTACAGGTTCACAATGGTTCACAGAGATATGTTTATCCAACAGGTGCAGATGTATAGTTTTGGGATTATGCTGCTGGTCCCCGGTCTAATCCTGACGAAGTGACACCCTCGAACTTGACCGGCAAATAAGATAGACCTAATCCACAAAAATAATGGTGTAGATGACCTGGGAATCCTGTGACATCGAAGTTCAGGAGAATTATTTCGTAACCCAGATCTTTCATATTGTATGTTTAATATATACATACGTAGTACACAATAAGATAATAAGATATCATGCAATTACATAATGAAATCATGTTTGGCGGTAGAGATTTTGAATGTCCTCGTCCGGGCGATTTCAGAAAGATGATGTGACCACTTTCCAAAACTGGAAGCAGAAATGAGTTATCCGATAGCACCCAACTCCTGTCTCCCACAATTTCATCAAATATCCCCATAAGTTATCCGATGGAGCACCAAACTGATGGATATCTTGTTTTTTTTATCCGATGTCAAATTTCGTCACATTTTCAACAATCAACTCCCCCAGCAGCTAAAGTATGCAAGATATCCATTGATATGATATCCCACATCAGTTTGCTGGAAGACGCCGTTTATTCCAACAGGTCCTGGCACTCCAGTCCGCGTTTGGACCCTTAGAGTTGTCTTTTTGAAGTTACCTGAAGGAATACAGGATGTGGGAAAAAGTGTTCCAATGGAAATGGTTCTACTCTTGGAGTCCTAGGTCCTACTAGATCATCCAGATTCTTGTTTGGGTGGTTTCAGTGACCTTGAAGTGCAAAAGCAAAGTGTTTTTTGAAGAAGCTCAGATTAGATTTCTTTGTGCAGTTCAAACTCACAGCCGTGGACAGCTTATCATCAGCTTCATGACGGTCACAGCTCCCTCCAACAGTTCCAATATTTAGTTTACTTGTTCGTCACCCAACGATCCAGCATCAATCAGTCTTGCCGAAAGAAAGTGGGAAAAAACAGCTGAACTTGGGAGATTCTCTATTGCAGAGGAGTTTGGGTTCATTTGCACCCCCAAGTGGTGCAGGATTTCTGGGGGATTGTTGGTGAATGGTACCAGCCAGTTGTGAGCTTCGATCCCAAGCAATTGAGCTGTAATGCCCCTATGCTATGCTCAAATGGTCATGACCTAGAAATCTCTGGTGTTTTGAAAGGAATCATAAAGAATCCAAGGATTTTGGAAGATTACATAAGGGAGTTCCCCCCAAATTCACCAGGATGTTCTGTTGGTAACGTTTGTGTTTCATTCAGCTATATGTGAGATTAGTCGAACGAGTCATCACAAATAACTATAGTCTCATGAAGCACCTAAGTTTCAGTTGTTGTTTGTGTGAAGCCCTTACAGAATTTGATAGCATTTCAATTTCATTCTTAGCCGCCAGAAACATGTCAATTCAGACGCAATTTGAATTGTTGATCGAGCAAGCAAGCAGATATGGATGTGATTCTCTTCCCCCACAAAATTCGGAGCTAGCAGCTAGTTGTTTTTAAAAGGGAAATCCATGGAATCCTCAAAAATCAACGGGTAGTGCTGGATAATTATACATTGTTTTTTGGACTACCCGAGTTTTCCAGCTTCACGACTTTTTAAACAGCCGGAAAAAGTCCGAACCTAAGGGGAATCCGCGAACTCCGTTGTCGACGCCTTGGTTTTTGACGGGGTGAGATGGGATGTTTGAAATGGTTTGACAAGAGATTGGAGTCCCCGATGAATCGGAAGATTTGGACCTCGTTGACCTTGTGGAGACTTGATGAAAGTGAGATGCGGGGTTTTCCAAATCCTTTGATTTTCTCACAGCGATTCAGAAAAAACATCCTCACCTCATCACCATGTTTATAACCAGCAGTTCCCTCAAGTTGATTTTGCCCAAGAACTTCCTATTTTGAATGCATGGGGAACGGATCGTCCCCCAAGGTTTTTTCATTGTGCCCTGAAGTCGTTCACCCCATTAGTTGTTTGAATCCGCCCATTGACAATATTGACAGAAGAATCCCTTTGCTTGAGTGTTTATTATATACAGTATATAGCGTGTATCTTTACACTTTATTCGGCTGTGCGTTGAACTTTCCTGGCCCTTCCCACGGTAGGCTCAGGGACAGTACTAGTTGTACTAACAGTAGTAGTAACTAGCAGTACTACTAGTAGTACGTACCAGTATGAGCATGCTGACCCACATCTCATACATGACGCACGGGTATACATGATGCGTTCGTCATATTCTTCACGTCTCGTCAAATTTCACTTGAGATCATTCATGTTGAATCATAGTTGTTTTGATGGCCAGGACACCAAAACGATAGGTAGTGATATACACCCTGCTACTAGAAAATGACACGGACACAAGCGGAAGAAAGCCGCTACTGTATATGTAGTCTGTGGAACAACTTAAGTCTAGTCAAATGATGGTGGGTCACGCTTCATCACCGACATCACCCCAAATGGTATTTGGATATATAGGCAATTCTCCATATCTTGTGGATTCCAGGGTGCTGAATTACTACATGCGGTTTCAGTTTCCGTCAAGTTAAGTCAAGTTTTGCTGATGTGATATCACCCGAAAAAACAGGAGTCCTTGGCTATTTAAAGGTTTGGTAGGTTGGTGAAATATGGAACTTTGCCTACCAAAAACACGGTCCTGATGAGAAGTTTTGAACAAACGAGCCTGAGGCCCCAGACGCCAGTTGTGAAGCCAGATGCATTTCCCGGTACACCGGTTGGGGTGCCACCAATGACACCCTCGGGTCTTGGTGGGCATGGGCAACCTGCGCCTATGACACCACCGCAAGACAGAGTCAAGAACGCCAAAGAAGAGTAGGGTGAAAAAAAAAGGCAAGCGACGTCAAGCAGCAAAAAGACATGGTTTGTGGATGCGTGAGGATGATATAGGATTATTGTGAGCTGTTTGAGTCATGATAGATTTGATGCAAGGTGTTGAAAAATGAGTTCAATAGATTCGATGATGCGTGTTCGACCACCAATTTGTTCAACATCCTGAAGGCTGCAAGGCCTTATTCCTTGCGAGGACCCGAATGGCTCCTTTCCCTAAGCACTCCTTCAATCCTGCTTGCTTGGCACGAGATGCATCCCTTGTTGAAGTGTTGTATTCCAGGTATCTTCCAATCTACAAATACAGTTACAATTCACAACAGAACCAGATGCAATGTGATTTGCTGCATCTAGGCCAACAATCTGTAGACTAGGCTAGTTTACATCCAGTGTTTGTGTTTATCTCTTGATTATTGCGATTCTATTACATGCTATACAAGCAGGAGATTTTTAGAATTTTAGACATGGCATTCTACCCCTACCTAGGATTACCTAGACAGAGAACCGTCAACTTCCCGTTTGAACGGTGATGATGGGCCTTGATTTGCTTCGCAATCAGTAAGTCAAGTAACTGGTTCATTTGGTATACAAGGAGCATCAAGGAGCTAAAGGGGCGTTGATGCCCGTTGTTATCTCATTAAATGGGCCCCATATCCCAGATTCCGGGTCAAACTCTTGAGCCTTTCTCCACGCAGGTGGTTTTTGAGCAGACTTCAACGAGTTCATTGCTGATTGCCACCGAGTCGAAACAGGAATCATGACGAATCCGGAAATTAGGCGTCGAAGTGAACATGGCACAGTGTAGTTTTTAGGTTTCATGTTGAATCAATGTGAGACCAATGCATTCTGGGAACTTGAATTTAAGTGAGTTTCAAGGCCGGGTTCATTTCTTCTGGGGGGGTTGGGAATTTTGATGGAATTTGCGGCTACAACATGTTTTAAGTGAGCATTTTGGGGGCTTGACCGGTCAAGAGCACCTAAGAAGATTTTGTCCCCCAAGAGGTTCTTTTCCAACTACGGTATTTAGTTTGCCAGTTCCATGACATTGATCACAGAACCCTTGCCCCTTTCACTGAAGGGCTACCTATGGACTGGTAGGATTGGGTCTCAATATGTCTCTACTAAGTTTCCACTATTCGTGTGTAGACATTGGTTGTTGATCTTCAATTTGTCTAGCTCATTTACTTTGGAGGCAACAAAGGTATCTGAACCAGCAGACATTGTGATGGGATGTGATGGGTGTTTTCGTTGGACATGTTTCCATGCGGAATACAATCGTTTTAATCATGTGAGTAAAACACGTCTCTGAAGAGTTGTTTGATGTTTTTTGGTGAAAAGTTATTCTTCAGGGTTAGATCCCGTCGTAACTCATATTTCATGATTGCTTCATCTGTTTTTCGGTAGCTGTGGGTTAAAAGAAACATAGACGGAGTAGCAGCAGGAACCCGCGATGATAATCCCTTTGCATTTGCACCCCTGTAGACCATGACAAGGAAGTATCAGCTTCTAAAGGGGCCCCCTCAAGCCACAAATCCTTCATTTCCCAATCCCTAGGAAATTCTTTCATAAGTTCTTCGAAGTCAAACGGTATTTGACGCTCTTTGTAGCTTATCAGATTTATCAGCCTAAGTGTTGAACATGTTGAACCTTGAGAACGACCCCAATAACCCAGCTTCCCAGTAGTCTCGCAGGAGCTGAGAGATGAGGAACATGAGCACACCGAGCCCGTGCCAACGCTCGGGGCCCCAAGGTTGTGAAAGGTTGAGAAAGGTTGAAAGACAAAAGTCCTCAGAGCAGTTGAATCGGTTGGATGGGCTTGCATGGTATACTTGCAAGTATATTGTTTTCAGATTTGCGCGCCATATATTCGAGATTTTTGAATTTAGATTTGCATGAAATTCCTCAAATTTGGTCTTGGACATTGGATATGTTGTCCATCAAAGTGGTATTTTGACACTTACGGTTTCATTCAAGTCGGGCCGATCAATGTCTCGCAAATCCGTGGATTGACACTAGAACTTCAATGTGAGTCTTCTTGTAAAGCAAGATTCGTTCTAAAGATCATGTTGAATTCTTCAACGGTAACCGAGAAGAGTGCATGTTCAATTTGTATACTGTATGTAATATGATATAAATATACGTATAATATGTATATATTTATATTAAAATATACACAAAAGTGCATCTACCAATGGAAATGAAAGCCATGAAGTTGGAACCAGTTGGATAGATGGGAATTAATTTTCCAACCTAGGCAAATGTAGGCAATTTGTACCTGAACGATATTGGCATCCTATAGAAAATGAATCAGAATCTCACAAGCACTTGAATCCTAAATGATGCAGTGGTATTTATGTGCATATATTTAATTTGTATATGCTGTAATTTGCACATTCATATACAAATATACATAATATGCAAATACATAATTCATATCTACACATTACATCATACTTTCACCATTTTTGAAGGATTCATTGGTCTCCCAATGGCCCAGGCCTAGATCGCAATTGGGAGTATATGAACTGCACCAGCAGGCAGTGTTGTGCAGTGTTTCAAGTCGATCCAACATTATCAAACCTGAGTGGTTCCCTGCCTATTTCCTGTGGTTTTTGTGCTTGAGTTGTGTTCCACATATGGAGAATGGGTTTTGCCAAGGCAAGGTTGCTGTTGTGTTAAGTTGGAAACTTTCAAGAGCCTCATCATATATGATGCATCTTTGAAGATCAAGAGAAAACACTCCGCGAGAGTTGGCAAATGCCCCCAGATTCTTCCAGATTCGGGTGTCTCAGTTGGCATCAAGGCTTATCAGAGTCGTAAAGAACCGAACATCCCGGGGTACAAAAAAATTAGGTTCAAGTAGTTTATCCAACCATGAGACTCACTTTGAGGCCAAAATGAAGAAGTAGTTTGGGTTAGTAATTTGGAAATCTCTCAATCAAATTTGTTGATCTACTCCCTGAAACTCACAGCAAAAGCCCCTGAAAAATGGTACTTGGGAGACTGCTTCCTTCCGTTTGGGTTTTGGCCTATATTTTTAGGGCTTTTGATGCTTTTGCTGTTAGTTTCAGGGAGGCTAACTTGTGGATATTTGAGAAGAAGTCCAAGCTACATGGCTCCAAATCACCAATGATTTTTCACCCTAAAACGATGGTGGTTGAAATCCATAGGATTTCATTTGCACCCAAAAGAAATGTTTGCGAAATGGTATGCACGACTTCCGGTAGATGGTAAGACCAGTAATTGCAGGTTAAAAAGTTTTGAAATGGTGGTTGACATGCACCTTCAATGGAAAAGCTTATCCATCCAATGCATGTGATGACAGGGACAAGATGTTTCAGCCCATTATAAAACCAAGTGTTCAAATTTTTTGAGACAGGTCATGTGTTCATTTTTCACATTTTTCCTCAGTTGGTGTGAAGCATCCAGTGCAATGTGCACATGTGCAGGATGCCCGTGAGATCCTATACCAGGCATTGAGGTGCCCTGGAATTAGTTTCGGTGCTGCTGCATTTGTTTCGTGATTATTCTTATATCGTTGTCATCATCATGTTCTTCTCCAAGTTTCATCTACTGTATATTTTCATAACATGATTGTACTCTCAATATCTCTCAATATGATATTGATACAGCAATGATTTGGAGTAATTATTGATTATAGGAATTTCTCATATAGTCTTATTTTACCTGCATTCTCACCATGATTATCCAATCTTCCAATCGCGTGTGCTTTTTCGAGGCCACAAGCCATGAGTGTCGCCGAGGACGGGACAATTGACACATGTCCAGTCGTTTCATGGTGCAACTTTGTTGTTGGTGTTTTTTGGGGAATGATTCAGGTCGAACTCTGAAACACCCTCGTAGATTCGTAGATCACATCCACTTGCCCCACATATGCCATGACCTACAGACAGGAGCCCTGTCCGCGTCAGCATCGGGTGTCTTCTCGTGACTCAGATGTGGTGAACTTTTAAAGATGAAAATCGTGCGGCCCGGTAGTGCTACTTCGATATCATAAAAATCATGTGCCGTGCTGCAGTCGCAACGAGATTTCAAGCTGCAAAAGGCTAAGAGCTTTCAAAGTGGCATAGGGTTACCTTTATGTGCTACATATCTAATGTGGAACAAAGATTGAAGGTTCATTGGAGAAATGAGAAGAAGATGATTTAGAGAAGGTGGATTGAAAAGAAGTAAGTGCAGAAGAACAGTAGGAAAAACGGTTGGTTTCAGAAGGAACACTACTGCAAGTTTCACAAGTGCTTTTTGAAACCATTTCGAAGAGAAAAAAAGATGGCTGCCAGGAAAGTGTTGAAAACCTAGCGGGACTCATTTGGTCCTTTAAAATAATGCTACAGTATGTCCCATAGGATCCATGTATGGCATAGTTACCTACATTTACCATAAAAATCAACCAAATGTAGGTAAATATACCATACATGGATCCTATGGGTATGGTACATCTTTTGATGTTTTTTTCGGTTTTCTATTTAAAGAAAAATGCAATTTGGCTTTGCAAAGGTCTGCAAGCTTCATCAAACTATAAAAACACCCCAGCGAACCAACAGAGCGACCGCTTCGGGGGGACCCCATCCCCAGTGGGAGAACATCAAACCTCAAGATTCTCCCAAAAAATGATGATGGGTCCTACCATTTTCGGGGGCAGTCACGGATAATGCTTGCAGCACGGTGCAGCTCATTGGTGCACGAAGGCGGCGCCAAGTTGGTCAAGTTGAGAGTTTGTGTTGGTGGAGTCCTGAATCAGTAGATTTTTTGGGGGGTATTGCAAATGGCAAATCACGTGATAGTAGAGTATATTGAATATATTGATGTATATTCCAAATTATCCTTATTAACTTATTGACTTATGAGTATATGTATTCGATAGGTTGGAATTGCACAATCATGTCGTGGTTGTTTAGGACAGTGATTGTTTAGCAAGAGATGTCCCCCAATCTTTTCGTGTTGTGATATAATTGGATTAGTTACATACACGTGACATGGAGATCATATCTATTAGCACCTATGTCCGCCCGGACAGATTCTCTGCAGAGATGTACTGGCCTTCCTTGTCTTAAAGGAGATTCTCAAATTGCTTGGTGGAACGATTTCACCTGCCATCCACGAAACCTCAGCTTGGCGTAGGGTTGCATCCCAACCGTTTCACTTTTGCCCTTTAAAAGGGGCTTTTCGCGTCGGAAGATTTGAAGAGGAGCTGAGTTGCTTTCCCTGTCAAAAAATGGGTCAAGCTTGAGATCTAACATGGGAGAAATGTGATGACTTGCAATGAGACTGAATCTCAAGAGAAATACAGTAAACATACATCAAATTTTCGCAGCTCAACCCCCACCCCCCTTGAAGGAGGCAAGGGAGAAATTTTGACAGATCACCACAAGTTAGACACTTACACTTCCCCCCCCGTAGGAATGTTAACACCCAACTTAGAGAGTCCATGGCTCCACCAAAAGGCTGGAAAAGAGAATTCTTGGTTGTTTGTCCTGGCTGCAGGAGGGCGGCGTACACCAAAGATATGGCTGAAAAGTGTCCAAAAAACACATCTTGAAGACTGAATTTGAATCATTTTAAGTCTGGACATGTAGGTAATGTAGGCATTGAAAATACATGTTTCAAACACCATGGCACGATAGAACCTCTGATAGAGTCTTCAACACACCTCCAAAGAATCCAGGTTTGCCATCTTGCAAAACAAAAAATAAAAAAAAGCGTGGTTCAGCCGAGTTTTCCCCTTGAAGCCATGTCCATTCCATGGATGCCAAAGGAAGTGTAGGGATCCTTAGTTTTCTTCAATTTGACCACCTGATACCAGCATCTAGGATTTGATTCCAAGGTGTACGGGTGAAGTACCCTTGTGTCACCTATCACGACTGGATTTGGGAGTTTCATGGATATAGTGTTGGGTGGCCCGAAGTATTGAACCCATTTGTACCCCCCAAGAAAGAGATGTCATTCTTGAGCTCCCTGAGAGGAAAAATGCAAAAGTCTGTGAAGATTGACGAAACAAATGTAGGCCTGCTGATGTCTAAGTTCTAGACAGTCGACAGGGAAGTTTTATCTAAAATCTATTCCAAAGGTGCCAAAATGCCACAAGATGCCATTAGGGGAGTTAGACCTAAGGGCATTCGATGTTCAATGGTTCTGAAGGGTAGTTCTAGTTTCCATCCATTTGCTAGTAATGATCCCTATGCAATCTCCAGTAATTTGTAATGTCCTCCCAAAAGGGTGTTCGTTTTGGTTGGTTTACTCATTTGAGTTAACCTCACTGCGAGCGACCCTCAGTCTTATCACTAGACACAAAGCTTTGGATACATCACAAACAACTGGGTGAACTATAGCAACGTTTCACAACCCTCACCTCAAAAAGATAGTTTAATACGGGAAAGCTGGAATGCCCTCTTATTTGAAAAGAAAACTAGGGTGAAAGATTCAAAATTCCTATAGATATTAGCCGTTCCCAGTAGTTCATGCAATATCCACATCATGGTCTCCCCAAACGGAATCACCCTCTTTTCGTGACGATTCAGGTCCCACCGTCTCGCCCAGCGACCACATGAGCAGATCAATGTCAGAGACCTCGGAAGAGCAAGAGGTCCAACCCTAAAGGATGTAGAGATTGGGGATTTCAGGGTTCCATTGTTGATAAGTATCATTCAAACCTGATTGATGGTGGAAAATGGAAAAAGTATGATGGCATATAGGCAGATTGGTAAATTGATATTGTAATTTGATTGGACTGTGTGGTGTGGTGTAGATAGATCCATTTAAAGGTTTGGTGTTGTAAGCTTCCTTGGATATTAAGGTATTTAAGTTCTATTCAATCATGACCTGATAGCAACCTGAGCCCACCTCATAGCAACCTCGGTGGGTGTGAATTGGATTTGCCGAATGACAAAGTGCCATACAAGGCCTATACGATGTGTTTCTTGGGACGTTTTGATATTTTTTTGTTGAGATATTTTGAAAAAGAGATTGAGTATATATACGCATCCACGATTGAAGAAGCATACCCAAACTATCCCAAACTACAGTATTTCTTTCGGAAAGTATGCAGGACGTACATTCAACTACCTGCATTTCAGCAGGACTCAGGCTCCTCAAGGATGTTACTTCATCCCCAGGTCAAAACCACCTACTTGCTCTCAACCGCTGCTGTAGCTGGCTTTCTGGCGCGTGAGGATGGAAAGAGTACCATCCTCAAAAAGATTGGGTTTGCATTTTCTGCGGCATTGGCGCTCAAAATGTTGAACCAGTTTCTTGGAAACTACAAGCGTTTGGGGAACAAAGCAAAGCATTGAAGCAAATTTGTGAATAGTTGATTGGAAGTATCCCATTCTGGAAGATTGGTGCCTTCGTTGTCACTGAATGCTGAGGACCGGCCTGGCATCCCCTGGCATGTTGTGGAAGTTCAGGATTCAGGATAGTTCCTGGTGGTACACCCCTTTGTTCAAATTCAAGGTCACCCAAAAGTGCTAGATCTTATTGGAGGGACGACTGTTTTTTTCCAGACCTGGGTGTTTGGTACTTGTATCCATCATATCCATGTTGTTAAATTGTTGCTTGTTGTTTCTTGTTTGGGGTAGCTTAGAGAGTTGGTGTGGTTGAGGGTAGGATGGCTATATGGTGAAACAAATTGAAGCGAGCATCCAACCCCGCCAACAAAACTTTGAGCACATCAGTCTCCGGTATACGTTGGTCATTAGAAAAAGATAGAAACAAAAAGGCTTCCAGCTTCCAACCACTTTTCTTCCGGACACTTACTTGCCTTCAAGAAAAGCATCCATGGACTTCTATTCTGTGTGTGTGAAGATAATTGGAATGTATTGGAATTGTAGGCTTCGAAGCAAGAAATAGAAATGCAACTGTCGGTTAGTTCCATCCAAAGATTTGATTGTGGAGCCAGGTTTAATCGAGCTCGGTTGATGCCAGTGAGTGCTCTCACGCCTGGATCCCAAAAAGTGTACTCAAATTTCTGACCCCCTGAGATGGGATCATTGTGTAGTAAAAAACCATTCAAAAAACGGTATAATTATATTGAACCATAGCCATTTCACGCTCATGTTTATTCATCCGCATCTCTACTTTGTGTATCTCGTTTTTGGGAGTTTTTTCATGTTCCATTTGGGAGATCCAAGTGGTTGGCTGGCTGCGACTGTGCGACTGTTGCGACTGCTTCAGGCCTGATTTGCAAGAACATTTGGCCAATTGCTGCCATGTCATTTGCATGAAGGCACTGGGGTGTCGAAAGGTACCCGGTACCAACAGTTGATGTTAAGATATAGATGTATAGACCAGTTCAAAGCTGGTACCACTTGAAAAATATGTTGTTGTGATCATATTCAACTTGCAAGTTGTTTCCATGGTTCACCTGAAAATGGGTACCTGGAAAAAATGATAAATTCCTTTTGGAAACCATCATTTTCAGGTTCCGTGTTAAACTTCCGGGGGGTGTAAAGTTCCATAAAAGGTATCCTTACTAGGCTGAGGATGTCCATGGCAGGTTCGACAAGAGGTCACCAATGAACATAGCCTGCGCGGCCCGATGCATGGAAGGCACCCTGCGCAGCCGGTGTTTGATATTTCATGTGTCATTTTTTAGGGGATTTGCCCGGAAAGAGGTGGATCTGGCTTGGAAGTAGGAACTTATTGATTATATATCAAGCATATAAGATTTGATCTGGGTTCAAATCAGATTCAACCCAAATTCGATTGTTTCGGTTGAAACAGTTGGAGCGACGTCGAAATATTCTTTGTTTCAAACGCGTCGCTCTTCTTGTGGGAACCTAGGTATTCAGAAGACCATCTTGCAAAGAGCAAGTCTCACAGTATCAATCCTATGAAATTGAAAGGAAAATCCCAAATAGAAACAAATAAAGGTTTTCGTGTCCATTGTTCTACTTTAAATAGCAGGAAATTGATGTTTCAATCCAAGAGGGTCTTAAACTAGAACTCTTAGCTGCTTAGCTCCCCGATTCAAGACAAGAATACACATTGATACCGTATTGATTCTTTAAAAAAGTGGTACGGTGATACGCATGGCACCGCAAAATGGAGGGTGTTTCCTACAAATTACCATGGCTCATTGGCGATATGTCCCAACTGATCTTGATGGACACTCCAGCTTCAGAATTTGGAGTTGGGGCCATTCGGACTGCCCGTGATTGAGCTGGAACCCTGTTTCCTTGAAGGGTTCACTGTTCACCTCTCCTCCGAAATGAAAATTGCCTAGTGCATCTAGTGCATGGTTCCAAATTATGATGATTGAAGACCCCCGAGATTCAGCGGAATCTTAAGGGTGAAATCCTTGGTCTCAAATGATCCGAAGCTTCCCCATTGAACTGCCAACTTACCCCAGTCCCTGAGGCCAACAACACAATGGCAAGCTGGGCTGCTGTGTGGGGAGCTCCAGTGAGCTCCAGCGGCGCTCATCTTATGTGCGCGAAAGTCAAACGTGTAGATGGCCCGCCTTGCCCAAAGGAATTTAGGTCAGGGTCCATTGGATCCGAATTTTGTGAAACTTACCATGCCAGTTTGGTGAGTGATTAATGATGAACCTTATTGCCCTTGATTCCTTTCAATTTTGTTCTTTGATCCCGAGGAAACCCGCGGAAATGCATGAACATCTTCAAATCAAATGTGTATAATTGTCATACTACAATAATCACCAGTTTGTTTATGATGGCTCATTGGGATGAACCACTTGACCGTAAGATCACTTGGACGCTTTAGAAGTGGCAATACGAAGACATCCCTACTGCCATATCATGAGGCGCTCGCGTGCTGTGGCGGGCGCTCTTTTCCGCAGCCGCCGCCAAGGCTTTTACAAACGAGCGTATGCTTTTGGGCCAGTTATCTTTGAAGCTCCCCTTGTGATTGCCTCATGATCACCTGGTTCAAATCAGACCTTTGTATGCTGGATGATTTCAAGATGATTTTGCCATATGTTTAGCCGTTTATTCTCGGTGAAGCAAACATTGCATTTTTACGCATTCTTGAAATAGGGGCTTGATAGACGATCTGCTCCTTTTGGGATGGCGCAATCTCAGCTGCTGACTGCCTTGTTGCTGTGGAGCTGTTGCCATGATACACTCCAGTTGTTACAGTAAAAGTTGAGGGTCACAACTACCACCCAAAAAAACTCTGAAATAACCTTTGGTTCATTGAACTGTTGGACCAGGCTTTGGCCATCTTAGATACTTATAGATATAGAAACCTGACCAGTGCTCAGGTGTTCGTGAAACACCACTTTCCATGTTTGCTTCCTTCTTTGGGTACTTCCAATTTTTACCCGCCAGGCTCCAGCCTCTAAGAGGGCAGTTCCTGGGTGCTGATCCTCAGTTCCGCCAACCATCGCAGCTTGCCGTTTGGAAATCGTTTCGACTCGTAAGGATTCAAGGATTCGCTTCCATGAGTATGGGAGGTATAGGGAAAACCAGGGTCTAGTGCAGGTCAACAGATTTTTCTCACGAAAAATTCAAATTTAGGGGAATCAGTAATGGATGGTTTAACCAGACTCCACAAAATTTGCACATGCGGGTCACACCATCGCCAGCACGATGTGAGGGTCTTCATGGCCGCCTGCGAAGGATTGAAGCAGGTGGGAAAGTAGTTTGGAGGAGGTCAAATTGTTTGAGAAACCCAAAAACGATCAAAAAAGCACATGGCAGTCTTTTGGTTGATAAACAGCTATTGATTATTCATCTCATGTGATTTACTCATTTGGGCAATGCTGTGCTCCAGTTATTTTTCCTCAAGACCGCTTTGTTGCAGGCTTCCCAAAAGCTCTTGACAAAGGTCTGGCGAGAGGTCTGCGGACATGTAACATGCAGGGGCACTCTTGTTGCCTTCAATTTAGATTTAGATACTCGGGTTTTTAGCAATGAGGGTGTTTGGAGGATAATCTTTAAATCAACATGTTCAATAGAACTTGGACAGTCAACGAGTTCACTAGACATGCTCAAGAGGACCTAGAGCAACGGATTCCTTGATGCGCTATCAATATAGGATTGTGTCAGCATTCCTCGGAGTGGAACAGTGCAATCCAAACAATGAAATGCCTGGAATTTCCGAAAAATAAACACGAATCCAAAAAGTGTGTAAAAAGTATACAACATAAGTCTGATGCAACTGTCCGCGCAGGTGCAAGTTCAGTTTACGTCCAAGGAGAATAAGTCGGAAGCTTCAATTGGTTGATGAGAACAAGAGTCTTCAGGGCTGGACTTTTGTGGATATAGACGACAAGAAACAGCACTATGACAGACATTTTGAATTCGGATTTCAAGTTGTTTTTGCCCATACAAACTTTTGATGGGTTCAACTTACCCACTGATACACGAAAAACATATGGGATTCAGGGTCAACTACTATAGCTTACGATAATGAAACTATATTGATATTTAATTTTCTATAGATATAAATGTCATGCATATATAACCCATTGTGTATAACAAACCGCCAAAAGCGCTCCTAATCCCAGTCTTGACTCACTAAATGGGGAACCTTTGTCGGCAAAGCTGTTGAAATCATGTCAATCTTCATGCAGTGAGGTACCGGAACATGAAGAGTAGACCAGCGTGGTCAGTATTGGAAGCCCATCAATTTGAGGTGCCATTTTTGAGGGCTATATAAATGGTGACTGCTGCGCTGTAAAAATCGGGTGTTCCAGTGTCTTCCGATATAGAAATGGGATTTTACTACCATTTCGAGTCGTCCAATGGTGGCAATTTTGAGCCATCCAAGCCATTCCAGCCATTCCCGGGGTGAAGCGCTAATCTGAGTGACTTCATTGGAGTTGATTCATCCCGTTTTCATATTTACATGAAGAAAACACTCCTGAAAATTAGCTGCTCAAACCTGAAGTTTTCACCTCGAAATGAAAGGAACATATCATCTTTCAAACCATTTTTGCTGGATCCACTCTTGAGGGTGGTATTATATATTATATATATATGATATATATGGTATAGATATGCGCTGAAAAAAGCTACCTCAAGAGTCTTATGTATGGGTCAAGTGGAGCTGAGTCCGAATCATCATCGTGCAGGGTCACTTACCCGGTGTCCGTAATGTAACCACCAGAGTGTAACAAGCGCGGAATCTGGACATGATAAAATGATATTACGATAACAATAGTGATAATGGCTTGGAATAACGGAATCTCATTTAGGTTGCCGTGATACCCAAGTGCCAAACTCTTTTCAGACCGGTTGATTCCAACCACTATCCATACCTCGCTGCTTGAGGGTGTTTGCTGTATCTCTCAAATTCAGAGGTTTCTGCACATCAACCGGTCAACCCCTCGAATTCAAGAACTCGACTTCTGGAAGATGGAGTTATCAGCATCCGACTCTTGAGGTGCTACGATTTGCTTTACTTATAGCTATATGGCTATATATACACGAGATATACATATAGAAAAAAACACACATACACTCTGATATGACCTTTCATCACCCTTTCTCTTCCTGGAGCACAATCACTCTACCACATCAAAAAAGCGGTCTCCTTGCACCTTTTATGATCCGATCCTTTACCATTTGGTATCCACCCGGCCGGCAGGTCTTTGGCAAGGATCGTGGCTTTGGGATTTGTGATCCAGCTGTAGTTGCGCCATCATCAGTGTGTAATCTCAGATTCGTTGATCCGGCAAAGGTGAATTTGTGATCCAAAACAGAAGGGTGGGAAACTATAAAAGCCTGGAAAGAAAGGGTGGAATGTTGGATGATGTCATACTATGGGCTGACAGGTTTGAATACAGGGAGAAGTGAAGGGTTCTAAGTTCATATGATGATTTAGCTTGGGAACGGTTGAACTTTTGGGAAATAGCGGTCCAAAGTCAAATTGGCAGGTCAGTGAAGCAACATGGTTGATTCGGCTCTTGGAACTGGAAAGAAAGTTAGAATCACATGATTTGACTATGACACCTATGATGATTTGATGCAGGATGTAAGTTACAGGTGATTCAAACTTATTGGACAGAGTAATGAGGAAAAAACATGTGCCAAAGTGATATAAAGTGATACTGATCAGTCACAAATAGTTGGTATAGTGGCAAGGAATCATGGGCCTGTGCTGAGGCTGGCACAAAGCCAGCGTCGAATCTTCAAGACTACCTCGAAGAGGTTTTGGCTTTGAGGCCCCCTGAAGAGTTGTTGTCAAATCGACAGGTTTAGATGTACCAAAAGCTTATTATTGGTAGAAACATGCCGGAAGTAAAGATGATCACGTGAGATTCATGACAAGTATGCAATGTTGAAAACCCCATTTGTTCTCACGTTCTGTTTTTCCCATTGTTGGAGTCTTCATACCTAGTGGATCTTCTCATCTTCATCAATGTTCACCACATCATCGTTCATCAAGGATATCAAGGGACCAAGGACCAGGTATATCAACACTTGAACCTGGGTCTCTCACGTGGAACTGAGAAGTGCGCGTTTGCGCGAGCAGTTTGCAGGTTCGCCGTGGATTGGATGGCTATGTCCATGGAGGACTTTGGATCGAAGTTGTAAGGTTTCCAGACTCGACAATCTGATGTCGGAATGCATGATACATGATGTTTCTCTTGATCTCTGCATTACAATACCTTGATAGATATACCATATATACATACAATACAAATACATGATTATTGTATATTATAGGATTATTTATACACGAAAGGCACGGTATATACTGTCCATCTCCATCCCAGAATGCCTTGTTTTCACGGTTTCTTCACATCTTTCCAGGACGCACAAGAGTTCCTGGACCAAGCTACAAAGTGCAATCCTGAGTGATATGCTCCAATCCAACATGTCCCAACCGACTTTAGAATTTGTTTGCAGATGGTATTCCTCATGTATTCCTCTTGGTTAATGTTGCAAATGTATGGGAAAAAGATATATATATATATATATATATTTGTGAATTTTGCATACTTGACTTTTTGGAAGGTTTGCTTCAAGTTCAACTGGTTTGAGTGTTTAAAAGGTTTCCTTCTTGGGGGTCGTGCTATCAATGGTTGAAGTGTATTTTTTGAAGGTGAGAGGTCAAGTGTGGGGGTCAGATCCAGATGTCTAAAACCACATGTAACACGAGAACAAATAATTATAATGGGTATATAAGATTATATAAGAATAAATCTCCAGGTTTTTTTTCATCCATTCATCTTCTTCCATCTTAGTGATGTTGTTGTTTTCAAGCAGAAGGCAAATTCAATGTAAATCACCTCAGTCCCAACAAGCAACCAACAAACAGCTCCAATGGTTACCCCCTCATTCACCAAGGCGTGCCTATAAACGCCCCGTGTTAAAGCCAAAAGCAGCCCCGGATCCGGTGTCTCAAACCTTAGCCGCCTTGAAGGAGCCATTAAATCAGTGATGTTGATTGGGGTGAAGGGTTGATAATCAGAGCTGACGTTGATGGGTTGATTTATTCACTAGATGATGGTTGATATTGTATGATTTTTGTCTCATGTCCATTGTATTCCTGTCATTTTCGGGATATCTTTCATCCAGACACACACTCTTTTTCCCGCCAATAGGGCACCCTTCATCCCATCTGGTGTCCGACCAAGGCTTGTTGGCTTGCATTCTCGAATTTGAAAACATCTGTATCATCAACATGATACAACATCAGATCAACTCCTCATCAACAGATCACCATGAGCATCCATGAGCCAAAACTTGTTTCTACCAGGTTGCTAGAACCCAATGAAACCTTCGTTTCGTTTCATCACCCGAACAATCCGTGTGATTTTCCTGTTTTTGTTGCTTTAAAAAAACGACTCCAGAAAGCCACAACCCGCATGACGACGTTGCGTCAGGAAAAGAGCGTGGATTCATTTTCCTTGATGTTTGAAGCTCAGTTGTGGATGTACCAAATCCGTGGCACTTGTCATTTTCACCGTTTGAAACATGGTTCCAATGACTCTCACGGTATCAGCTTTTTTGAAAAAAAGCCTGCAATCTATGGTGTTACTACGTCAGAGTTCTAGCAGATATCTTCCGTGCTGTTTCCATTTCCACGACGCTGTTTAGCAAGATTCATGTCAAATTTTGCAAATAGACTTTGATCCCCAAAAAAAGATGGAGACTTGAGTCAAGAATAACAACAGTGATTTATTCCCCTCATACCTAGCAACACTTAGTAGCTCTGATTTGAATCTCCAGGTGGACTGATGATGCAGAGCTTCGTGGGGTTGCATCCTTAGCCATCCGACTGATGGATGGTTTGGAAGGCCATGGTTTCATAGGTTAAAGTGGTCAGGTTGGGACAGCACAACAGGAAACAGATAGAAAAAATCAAGAAACCTTGAGTGAAGGGATGTTTTTTTGGTATATACTATATAGGGCGACTTGGAAAGATCTTTGGATGATTTTCCATCTAGTAGTTAGTACATATTCACAAATATTGATATGTTCAAGATAGCATCTCGTTTTTTATAGGGCCTGTATATTAATATGTTAGACTGCGGCCGTGGCTTTGGAGTGCAGATGGCTTCACATTCCAATCGCCAACCAAATCTCCCAGCCTTGAGCAAGAAAAAGCCGACTTTCCAGGGACTCCTGCCCCAAAAAAACAACAGGCAATTATAATGATGACAACAACAATAAAGATGATAATGATAAAACGATAGCAACAACCACAACAACAACAACAACAACAACACCGAGAAGCTCCCTTTTTTGTGGTAAAGATTTCGTTTCATGACAGGCCCTAGTGCTTTACCGTTTGCCGCCACCTTTGTGGGACAAATGCTGTGACTTGATCAAATTTGACAAATGCTGTGGGACAAATGCGAAACG
Source organism: Breviolum minutum Mf 1.05b.01 (assembly GCA_000507305.1). Classification (NCBI taxonomy): domain Eukaryota; class Dinophyceae; order Suessiales; family Symbiodiniaceae; genus Breviolum; species Breviolum minutum. The sequence goes on from DF240170.1 coordinate 109,270, forward strand.
GGGAAAGCGTGACCGGGTGGAACTATTTGGACCAATTAAAAATGATGGATGTTTGGAAGCTTGATTTATGTTGCGGGAGCTCAGAAGAGGGCGATTTCTTTAAGTAGTATTCTGGAGGAATCCATGTTTATCTTTTTGAGAGGTGGAATAAAACGGAACTATGGTGGAAGGAAAATGAAGGAAACATGTTGTGATTTGATGTCATGTTCCAGATCAAGATTTAAGCTGGACCTACGCGGCGGTTGGGGGTGTAGTGGTTACAAAAAAATCATGAACCTGTACTGCCGCAGAAGTGTCTTTTGGGATTTCTGTTTGGCTTCAAATACTCATGGATGAAGTATCATGTTTGTTCCCTGTTCCACAGAAGCCTTCCCAATCCCTGCGGCAATAAAACTGTTCGAATTCGGGGTGTGTGTGGGGGACCCGGAATCAAGACATATTTCCACACGTGTCCTTGAGGAGCTTGAGTACAGTAGTGCCTAGTAATACCATTATCTTTAAACTGATTTTTTTGCTCCTGTTTTCGTGTTCTCAATTTTGAGTCCAAAACAGCAAAACGGTCAGTTTCTGTATCAACATGAAAGTCGCCACTCAGAGATCAATGAATTTGAATTCTTCTATTCTATTTAAGCCAATGATTTCATAAAACTGGGAAGGAAAAAACGGTGCTGTATCATGTGGTATGATGCCTTCCAGATTGATCTTGGAGTATCTCCTCGCAGAGCTGGGTAATTAGGTACCGCAACAGTGATGCAGTACTACTACCTACAGTTTTTGAAATTGGTTTTGAATACCTAAGTAATCGTTCAATCAAATTGGTCAAGAATGAAAGGGTTGGCCAGACATGTTCAACTGATTCTTGAGGCTAAGACATGACTAGGCTAGAGTTGCCTTGCCCGCAAAAAGTACAAGAATAGAGGGTGCCAACAAGCTACGCTCGAAATGGTTCTTACAGGAGTCATTTACTGTACACTCAACTTTTCAGCCGGGTGATTCGGATAATTCTTAGATGTTCCTAGCAATGACTACGGTGTTAGCCATTCACTGGGCCCATTGGTGTAAAGCCGAAAACTTGAATCTTATCCACAAAAACTGGGCATTTTGGCATGTCATGTTGAAAACCAGGTTGGCCATGTGGAAGGGCGTGGCACCCCTATTAGCTCATCATGCAGCAACAGGCCCGAGTTGTTGTGGTACAGAATGACAGATTGTCTTCAAAATGGTATGTAAAAATGGGTGTTTCCAAAAATAGGGGTACCCCAAAATGGATGGTTTATAATGGAAAACCCTATTAAAATGGATGATTTGGGGGTACCACTATTTTCGGAAACATCCAAAAATGTATATATGTTGTTAGATAACTTTAGATTCAGATAGATATATGTACATGTATGCACACTATATTTTTATATCTACACACTACTTGTATCTCTGTGTAATGTGCTGTATATAGTTGTATGGTGTGTGTATATATTATATATATATATACAAGCAGCATACATATATATCATATACACATAGTGGTTCATATCAGTTCGTGTGCCGTGGACAGTCAGTACCTGTACCGTGGACAGTCAGTAAGAATGACAACAGATGATGCTGACATGGAAGTCTAGATGTTTCAGTGATGTGCCATGGAGCCTTTTGGCAAACCTTTGATGGCTATCTGGCTATGTGCTATTGATGTTTCTGATTTTTTGTGGTTCTATGACTGCAAGTTTTCCCCACGACAGGCATCGCCCGCATCGCCGAAACACATGCAGCCATGGGTCGACTACCTGCACCACAGCTGCCGGAGAGACATACCCGTTTAACGGGCCGAGTATGGTGCCATGTTTGCGCTGATTTTCTAGAGATTTCTGGTTTTATTCGTTGGTAAAGTGTACAGAAAGTATTACTACTGAATTGTGATTGTAAAATTGAGAGCTACATGATTTTTGATGTGCGAAGTGTTGGAGTACAGTATGTTCGATGTTCAATTTGGTTTGATATCAATGTAATTTGAAAAGGAAAAAACCGACGGCATTTGGATCTAACAAATACAGGATCAAACAGCTCGGGTGACTTAAATTTGCCATACTATATATACCCTCTGAAAAACAAACAGCCAGAACCTGGACATGGACCCGGTTTGAAGGGGGAGATTCCTTGGAAATACTTCCAGTAAACTAACGGTTCGCTGACTGAAAATCAGTTGTTTCGTGTAAGAAATGACATAGACATAGAAATATCATGAAATACGTACATCTATGTACATCTTCTTTCATGATTTTTCACTCATGTATTTTCCAGCAAGCCATTCAGCAGATTAGAGGACAGGCAGGTACAGGATGAATGAGGGTTTGGTGACATGGAAAGTTGAAGGAAAGAACCCATCCGCAAAAGTGGTGGACGGTCGGAATTTTCTGGCAACACATCCTGGTGCATCGCTGTGATATGATATCTATGCGAAACCCATCCTATTCGTTCTCAGAGTGGCACATCCCCACATGTTCATGTTCTAAATACTGTATAAAGTCATCTAGCAATACGTTTCTAAAAGTACGTTGTATCTTCGTCCAGCTTTTGGTACTAGGATATCGCTGTATAGTTGCTACACATGATATCCTTTCATTTCGGTACCCTTAGCCGTGCCCGGGGATTCATCCAACTTGGGACCAGGAGCCAGATGCGTCCACCTCACGAACGGCCGTGTTTGATCGTGTGGCCGCCTCTTATGACCGTCCCTCCAAAGATTGTGAGGAGCCGGGTTGTTGGTACTAGCTGGTGCTTGGAAGAAAGCTAGGGAGCTGGGGGTATGTGAAAATCCATTCATCATAGGGAGCTAAGGAGCTACCCCTAGGTTTCTAAGATGTATACATTTGGAAGGTCAGATTTGGCTGCTTTTGCTGTTTGGAATGGATGAAGAATCATGCATGTTTGTCGATCATGGTGATGATGAGGAGGAGGATCACATAGAATAATAATGATGCTGGCGATACAGAATGGTCATGATATCCAGAACGATATTGACAAATGATGATGAATTATGGATATGGAAGATGAGGATGATGATGATGATGATGATGATGATGATGAAAAAACTGTGAAGAATGATGACTGGTGAATAGATGACTAGAATATAAAGAGGACTAGAATGCGAAGATGTCTAGAACATGAAGAGGACAAAAATAGCATGATTCCTATCTGAAGATGACTAGAATAGAATGAGTTTGGCGCAATTATCAATCAGGATGGGCCACTGGGGCATAGAGTTTTCACCACAGGAGTTGGTGAATGCATTACCTCGTGGCGTCTTGGGATCCATCATTAAGGCTGGAGCAGCCAGCTAGAGATGTTGGAGATTTGCCTTGGAGCATGGTTCTGTGCATCTTTCCATGCGTACCTGTTTTTTCCCCCGAAAGTTTTATGATATTGGGACGTGTTGGGACTGGTCATCTTTCTTTGAAGTTGGACAAGTATCAGGGAAGATAGAATTCAAGATTCAAGTATGTTATTGAGATATCACTTGGGCCCTGACTTCACTACCAATCATCCTTTAATTCAGCTTGGTGTTGCGTGCGATGCTCGCCGCAGGCCCAAGCAACGTTTCGCGGCTATGTCTTCCGTGCACGTTATTTTACCAAATCACGGGCTGTTGGGAAACTCAAGGTATGATCCTTGAGCTTTGCTAAATAATCTAAGATGAGTCAGAATCAAAGATGTTCAACAAGAAGTATATATTGTATACGTGTCTTGATAGAAGTGATGGATTCTTTTCTCCATAAGGAAGACAGTAACTAGTAAGCCATGACAATATGACAACACTAGCAGGATAGAATGTATGGATTCTCCAATTGCCAACTCCACTGAGACGTTTCACTGGGGAGGATCAAGTTTAAAATTTTGCAGCTGAGGTGGCAGCATATTGCAAGGCAGTGGGGGTGACAAAAATGTTGCGAAAGCTTGGGAAAGGTGTGGAAAAAACAAAGTTTGGCTTGGGGAAGATGGAAGGTGACATTCATGACATTAATTCATTGATGTGTCTTGACGTAGATCAGAGGAGACAATTCGATCTTGACAGGCATGAAGATGTGCTTGCAACTGCAGACTCTTCTAGATAATTTCTAGATATTCGGTGACCACATATGACACCAATACGTGTTTAGGTCGTTGAAGAAGATCCCTTTTCGCACCTTTGCAAAAATATGTTTTTGGAAAAAAAGTATGGAAAACCCTCCTGCACCCTAATCATTAAGTCGCCGGATTTTTGGAGCTTGGAAATTTCTGAAACCTTCAACAAAATGCCAACCTTTTTACAGGCGGTCGCATGGCCTGAACTTCATCCCCAGTTGGAGATCTGGGGGGGGGAAACAGATTCATGCGCTGGATGAAGGTTCAAGAATATGTAGCCAAATATTTTCAGTCGTACTGGACCGGTGACTGTGGAGTGTTGTGGATCTGAAATCAAATTGTCAGATAAAGCATATTGCAGGATGTTTTTTATGACTAACAATTGAGTCAATTAAGTCACCTTTTGGTGATTGCGGCAAAATTTGAATGATGAGTTGTACAGGGTAAAGTTTTGCTCTCCATCTCTCCCACCTGCAACACTTTGGACGTGCTATAATTTCTGTCTTTGTCAGTTCTCAAGCAAGGGCAATCTTGTCAAATGGTTCGCAGTGACACTGTGTGTACTATCTACAGTATCTATTGCTTATTACTTCAGACACGTTCAACTGAATAAGAGAGGAAGCCACAGGCTCTTTGCTAGATTTCACATGGCCTATCTTGGAGACTTCGCAGGAGGGTGAGACGGTTGACCTTGAGAAGGACAAAAAGAACTGGTCTCAGGAAAGATTATCCTGGGTGTGCTGATCATTCATGGAGACCTGAAGCAACCTCAAAATTTCCAAAAACTTCATAGCAAGCTTGCTATTTTTTGGGTACCTTTGCACCCTTAGTGATATACAAATTTGCCGATAGGCACAGAAACTACATAAGGTATCATACAGTACCTTCCCTGGGTCATGACTCAAACTTTTAGATAATAGATAGTTCTTGTATCCTGATTATACCAACACATTCATGCAGTTACCTGGCTTTGGTGGACAGCTTCAGATATACTCCCATCCAAGAACACCAAGCAGACGAAGATGACATAATTGTTTGCTTTCTGGGGACGGTATTTGGTCGGGCTTTTGTTAGTTTTGCTGAAGGTTTCGATCCTACTCGTTTTGGGCTCGTGCCATTCGGTTTGGATATGACCTTTTCCAACACGTTTGGAACTTTCTCCAATTTGCCAACCTTTTGGATTTCCAAAAAAATCTGTCCAAAACGGAACCTCTAAGGAAGAAGTCCAAGTCAAAGATGGATAAGAGCGGCATGGTCCCGGGCCCCCGGAAGTGACCCGCAAAAGGTGTGTCAAATCCACAGGGGCCATGCATCTAAGGCCAGTAGCAAGGCCGATGCCTCCAATCTTAACCAGACCATCAGCGACTTCCAACCAAGAGTATCCAAGTGCCCCGGGCCGGGAGTGTGTTTTTTATTGTGTGGCTCAAGATTATTTGGGAAATTCCTACACTAGAACATACCTACATCTGAAACGAACCATCTTCAGTATTCCAATGATGTTCCAGCCATCAACTGGTCGATTTGTGACACGTGGGTACTGGGTACCAACCCAAGTTTTTCGAAAGAACCTGCGGTTTGGAGAACTTTGGTTCCTCGGAAGAAAATTCAATCAGCGGCGGGTGAAACCTGATGAAACAGAGTCATGACTCGCAGGTACTTGGGTGGAGAAGGCAACACAGCGAAACCTGGTGGGTCCAGATCTCAGAATGATGGGGTTAGTGGCGGTCATTCACTTGGGGGTTGTTGACTCCAACAAGGATTTATCCAGGAAACTTTTGGGCTGGATCAGGAAATAGGTTTGACTCCATGCAAGTAGCTTAGAGTTCAATACGTCTATTTTTGAACATATGAACTAAAGCTTCAACATGATGTGCAAAGTCAACATGACCCTCAAGTCGTATCAGAATGTCAAGTCGTGCCTTTTTAGCAAGAGACATCAGAAGAACTGAAGTGTACTCAAATTCATTGATTTCTTTGCTGCACTTTACAAGTCGATTTGGTCAAGTTGGTCCCACGGGTATGCTTCCTCGATAGTTCCAAGGTGTTAGGGCCTTGTCACTTGTTAATAGTATAGGTTTCTTTAGTGCAAGCGGAGAGAAGGGAATTTGCCTGAATGATCTGAATGATAAGGAACTTTTAAGTGAAGTTAAACACGGAATTATCGCCCAAAACAATCCCAAAAATGGGACATTGCCTGGTACCAATTCAATGCATTTCATTTTGATGTTGATGCATGTTGATATTCTACAACCGACATCTTCATCCACTTGCAATTGCATTTCCAGCTTCAAAGAACCAGCATGGCAGGGGCTCACCACCAAATTCACCCATGCGCAATACCATGAACACCACCATGGGTGCGGGAGCCAAGATTCAATCGTGTCGTCGCAGTATGATCCACAACAGGGGATCAACAAGGAATAATGGGAACAGAAAACAAGCTACCAGATTCTTTTCAAGATAGGTGTCGTAATTTTTAGAAATGTGGTTGCAAAGACTATCGTTTTGTTGTTTTTGGTGTATATATATATATATGTATATATGTCATGTTCACTTGCATAATTCAGGAAGATGAATTTTGCTTGAGAAGTCTATTGTTCAAGCTGGGCGGCTTTGGGGGGTATCCCTACCTGCTGAATGGTAGGACTTTATATAAATTTTTTGGGGGATAGGAATCTCATGGAATCCCTACTATGATACCCACCCCCAATTGGAACTAGATGATGCAACTCCAGTGTAAATATATTGATTTACTATAGTTGCGCCATTGGGTGAAAGTAAAAGTGACAGACATTTCCATTTGATCCTTCCTGTGTTTGTGGTTTTCCAATTCGTCCTGGTTTGGAAAGCTGCAGACATTTTGAACGGCTCGAGGGTCACTTCTGCAAAAAACAAATGTTGAAATGGGATGAGTGGACAATGCAAAGAGATTCCATTACAATGATGTTTGATCTAATGTACCAAACAATCCTTTCTGTTTGCGGCCAAGTAGGTGCTTTCATGTCTTTCCATTGTCTTTCCAAATGAATTTGGTAACTACTCTACCATTGCAACACCACTTTCTTTGTTGCTCGATGGGGATAGCTTGAGTTGTGTCCAACAAAAAGGCGTTGATGTTTGATCTTGTGTTTCTAATGTTCAAATCTCATACATTATCATAATCCAATGAACTGGGAATTCCCATGCTCTTCATTATCCACGTGATTTTCTGTACGTTGTGTCAAGAATGGAGATGCTACAATCAAGGCGATAATGTCTTCATAATAATGGAAACACACCAAGTAATTCGCCGGAAGAAGAATCCCAGGTTCCACCAAGGGCTCGCAAATGGCGGTGGGGAAACTCAGGGGATTCTATTCGGAGTGCGTTTGCCATTCTAACATGTTCTATATAACTACAAATATGAGAAATTGATGCGATGGGACCAAAACATGGTCCTAATCTAGTACCCTGGACAGGACTTGATTTGTATCCAAATGTTTTTTTGTTGTTTATTTTTTGTGCAGTGAACGGTGGCCAAAACCATGGCTGATGCTTGCATTCCAATTTGTTTTTTTTCCAATCCCCTCATATCTGTAGGAATATTCAACTTTGGAGCCTCTTGCAGGGAGCAGATGTGCGCAACCGTGCATGGCCCTTGCCAACGGTCCGGGCCCCTGTGCAACTTTTGAGAGGTACACAGGACTAAGATTGGAAGACATGACGTCCATGTATTGTATTGCCACCAAGACTGAGCATGTTGTAGTTGAATGCAAGGGGATTCGAAGGTTCTCAGAAGATAGAACTTGAGCATGATTTCGCAATTTGACTTTGTAGAAGTTATAAGATGTTATAAGTCACAGTTCCATGTGGTTTTTGGAAAAGGGGGGTATCGTTAATTAAAGGTTTGAAAACAATCAGCCTCCTCAAGAGACGTGGTCATCTCAACCAGAGCCATGGCTTGTCTCAGACCTTCTGACATTGTTTTCCTGTAGGGGATGGTCATCAACCCACTAGGGGGGTTCTATATGGTTCTATACCTATGACTATTTAAGGATTCCCTATTACAGATTATGAAAAGTCAGATGTCCATCCTGAATATCGGGAGTTTGAACATGTGGAAAGAGCCCTGGCACATGCAAAATTGACTACAAAAATGTTGCGCCTTTTAAATATTCTACCAACTGATGCCGGGATAGGTTCTCATGACACAGACCATATTGTCGATGCGAGGATGTGGGATCTCTTTAAACAGATGGTAATGATATGTCATAATTGGTGTCCATTTAATGTCCGTTCCGATTTTCACGGAGCGATGTAAATTCACAATATGTATACATATATATGTTCCNATATATCTGTTGATAAGACTAACGTATTGTAGTTCTATATGTATACATCCATCGTACGTTTATTTGTTTGCCGTGAAAAGAGGATTAAACCCGCGAGTCAGTGAAATAGTAAGGTCAAACAGTGGTGTTTCCTTTTGCAGCCTCAAGCGCTTGTAATAGTTTGTGCGTGATACCGTGAATATTTTGAGCATGGCAAAAACCCTGTGATGTTTGAGAAACACGGATTTCAATAGATGTTGTTCAATGAAGTGCTAGATGTCTCACTGAAACATTCTCAAACAGCTAGCTGGACTTTGCTTGTTTTTGTTGGTCAAAGTTTCCCTCGTATCGCGTGTGGAAACCCTATTTTTCTGGGTGGCAAAAAGTAAGGGTTACCCTGAAGTTTCGAAACAAATGTGAGATTCTTTCAAAAAAATGCGTTAATGTAAGTAACCCCCCCCTTTGGGTGTGGGGTGAAGATGGTTATGATGTTTTTGTGGATCATGTCTTTGTAGATGAGTTTCTCAAGCACCGACGACTCACCGGGAACTTTGGTTCACATTTCACATGTAAAGATCTCCCAAGCACTGCCAAGCACCAGGCGGACCATCGCGCGTGTGCGGATTTGTTTGCGCTGTATATGTTCAACTTGCCGGGCCTCTCAAGTCATCCACAAAGACACAGGTTGTGGCTAGGATCACTCACCACCGCTGGCAGATGTTGCAACTTCTCCAGTGGCAAAGCAGAGCTTTTGGAGCCCATGGCATTTCCTATGAAGACAATTTGTTTGGAGTTCCCAATGCCTCTACGTCTGAAACGGATTGAATATATCATCATATCACATCATGTAAACTACAGGAACCCCAAATCTCAAGAATCATGAAGTCATAGATAAATCGGGGGCATTTGATTGAGTCAACATTCAAATTCTTACGACTGAAGTGAGCCCGAGCCCCTCTTGTTTGTGACTTACTTATTACATCTTATTACCAATTAATACCGGGCCTGTGCACAGACTTCTCAACAGCTTCCCGAAAAAAAAGGTATCGAAGAAAGGAGTTGACGAACATGTGGTCAACCCTTTGCAAGTCCTACGAGCGAGGCGCCTACCTTGATATAGAGCCTTCTGTGCTGCTTTGATGACCTGTAAACGAGGTTTAATTTAAAAAACTGGAATCTCTTGAGCCACACCCATCTTGCTTGGTCAGCATTTTTTTCATGGGGCAGAAACGAACCTGAGCTCATCTGTCTTGTTGGATGTGTATCAGGCTTCATTTGTTCTACTACCATAGGTGTACACGAGAATTGTTTAAAGTATGCCCAAAAGAGCAGAAATGATGGGAACTATCATGAGTCGCTATCTATCTTTTGCCCCCTGGCCAAGGGTGCATGAAATACTGGCGATTTTCTTCTGACATCTCCTGATGTAGGCATGGACTCTTATGCCGAACTGCTTCATCGCAATCCAGCTTTAAAGCCAATGTTGGAGTACGGAGACTTGAAAAACTGAGAGCTACTGTTGCTACTGACATGCCTATAGTGAAACGACTGGTTGTGCTGATATTGTCTATATTATGTTTATAAAAGTGCCTTGCAAAGGTATTTCTTGAGGAGGCTAAGTGAGTTTGAGCATATTACCTCCAAGAACACCCAGCATTTTGATGATAGGTTACATTGTTTGTTTGGTTTCATACTTTTCGCGAGGTAAGCTTGTTTCACCTCTCACACAATCCAAACTGGCCGATGGAACCGTGAATGATGTGGACGATCATTGTCACATTGGGTCACTCACGTATATCAGAAATATAAATATTGGATGAAGTTCACCTTCTGCACCTCTCTCCTATCATTGTGTTGCCCCAAGATATATTACTTATGTTGTGCCATCATGGTCAAATTTATCCCCCAAGGATTGTGTACTAATATGTGTTGTATGTTTTTTAAAACATATACCACAGACCGTGTGATGTGTATATGTACCAACTACACCACAAAGATAGCTCTCTATTTACATCCTATGTACATATCGTTTAATTTTGTATCATATGATTTCAGCGTGCTCAATGGCTTTCAACATTCAACATGGACTTTCTTTTTTGCTTAGGTCCATTGCTGCTCAGCTCAAGCGTGGCTCGGTGGTGGGCTACGATAAGGCACACGTTGAACGGGGGAACGGGGGGGTTCCATGTGGGTTAGATGAGAAGAATTCAACGCAAATTTCAGGATCTTCATCAGGTCATTGAAATATGATCAAGTGACAGCGCCTGACCTGGTGATTGGTGAGTTTGTTCACTGTTTAAAAGTGGATGCCTTTTTTCGTTGTTCCATTGAATGGATACCTTTCATGATGGGAGCACCCAACAGACCATGTCTGCAGTAAAAATCAGATGAACTCCTCAGATTTAGAAAATAAACAGCAAGTCATGCGTAAGTTGCCAGTTCCCCTGGCAACAGTGGTGGTAGAGGATTTCCAAAACTCACATTTACTGAACGGTTGCGTTCCAAGTTGGTTTCAAGATGCACACTAGGACAATGGGGATCAATGGGGATCAATGGACCAGAGGATTTGGTGCTTTTTTGGAGAGTTCATGAGCTGGAGCAAATCTTGAACTTGAAATCCAGAAAGAAAAATCATGTGTCACCAGAAAATGAGAACTGTCCATTTGTACTTGTATGAAAATAAGGGGGGATGATATGCTCCCCTCCCACATAAACTGTCTAATTTGAAGTCACCACGGCATACTATACAGATCTGATAAGAATCGCCAAACCGACAGTCAAACTTACCACCTGGCAGACCATCCCACAAGGATTCCATCATTCCATCCCCAGTATGTTTAATCCTTTTGACATGTTTTTTTTTTCAGCTGCTACTATTGATGGCTGAAATCCCTATACCGCGCTCATTGGTAGTTTATGCGATGGTGCTGGATTAAAAAAACGTTTGTTGATACAAGAAATCTAGCACCGCCTGGGATGTATGGACAAAAATGTCGCAACTAGTGAGAGGTTCCTTGCCTATTCACTGGTACAGCATTTTTTCCATCAACAGTATATTGGCTTTGAAGTAGGTTAAAGGTGGCATTTCCACCACCTTTCACCGCACAACCCTCGTGAGATTGGATTGAAAGTTTAAAAGGCCTTTATCGCCAAGCACAAGAAGGAACCCACTGAGCAGCTGGGACAGATGCTAGCTGCTGAAGCAGGGAGTGCAACATATATAGATTTTTGAAAAAGAAAAACTGCCATGATACATAGATGGTATAAATTATTCATGAAACATGATGGAAGTCCCAAAACATGGCTAGATATGACGATTGAATATAGTTGATGTGTTTGGCATCTAAGTGATAGTTGATTGTTTGCCAAACGGTGATCAGAATTTCCTTTCGAGGCATGTGAAAAAGCATGAACATCATTATCAGGACAGTTGATGGACTTCTGTAAACCAAATCCATTGACTATTTTGAATCTTTTTCTGGAATCCATTTTTCAGATTATTTTCAGTTTTTCTTCAGATTGTGTGATATGTTTTGGGTGAAATTTTGTAATTTCATCTCATCGAAGCAGATCCAGCATCATCCTGTATCTAAGGCAAGCTGGACGGGTGAAGCCAGTGGACGCAGACATCTTCAAGAGCAAGACTGGTAAGCAAGTTGGAACGTGAGGGTCCTCAAAAACTTGACCCTGGAGGTGGTTGGTTGAAGCACAAGGGTTGGCAGGAAAACTAATTCTTCGACTTCTGGTCAGTTGACAAATTTTGAGGTTGAAATATTTGTTCATCCGGTTGGGACAGGCAAATGTTCATACAGAAATTGGGAAAGAACCTGAAAGAACTCCAAAAATATAGGAAAAAATGGCCCGGAAAGATCTGCAGTCAAATCTTGAGATACACAAGTTGAAGTCATGGCCCGTCAACTCCTGTTGTATCCATGTAGTTCCGTATGAACTAATAATTGGGTATGCTATGTTGTGTGTGTGATCAGCCGGTATACAAAATAAGATGAAATACACACACCCTGGCTTATTCGGGGGTCAATGCAGAGATGCTTTGGTTGGTCTCAGCAAATCCATTTTTGATGGAAAGCATCAACCATGGTATCATTCTTGAGAGGTGCACTTAATAGAGGTCAAACAATTGTGACAATTTTATCGCCTTTGCTCTGTGATACCGACCAACAGCTCAGGATGGGATCGACAGGTCAGGCCACTGTAGGGGCTCTTAGACAGAAGTTGTTGCCTTCAGTCATGCTTTCATGGCGACCCAACAAATGCAAATTCCATCTAAAATGAGACAAATTTACCCACACATCAACCATCAAATAGTGAAGAATAATATGAACAAATACGAGTCTGAACGAGTATGAATGAATCTATTATGGACCATGGCTATGAATTTCCATATGAATATGCATGAACCGGGGCATGAATAAACCTGAACAAATGTGAATAAACCTGAATCAATATGAACCAACCTGGCCATAAAGGGAAATCACTGTCCACTCCAGTGAGCTGGTTGAGTTTCAGAAGAATGATATGTCATAGATATGGGAAGGCAGCACAAGCGAATTCCCTTGAGCTTGTAAAGGAAGAGAAGGTATACCTCGAAAACATTGGAAAACTACCCTAAGATATCAATCAGGTGGTAGCTTTCCATTAGCAGTGGAAACCGTTAGTTAGAGTAGCAGTTCTTTGGCATTGGATGCCTACTTAAACGTAAATCAAGGCCCCAGCAACAGGGCATGAATTGCCATAGCCCCTCAATAAGATCTTCTTAAAACCTTACTTTTGCCAGGGGTAGCTTATGTTTATATATATGTACGTACATTATATGTTTGCTCTATCAAATATGAGCATAATTTGAGTGGTTGCGGTTGAGTCCCACAGACTCCTCTTCACTTTCCAACCACAAGGGTTACCGACTGTCCAAGGAAGCGCCCAAGGACAAGGCAGCAGCTGCGTCACCAGGCGCAAGGAGAGTTCCAAAGATGGTCTCTCATGATATGTCATACTCACATAGTCTTCAGTTGAAACGTGTCCAAAGTTTCACAAGTCTTGTGTGTGATTTCCATTTTTTTTCTGGGACAGATTAGCTTGACATATCGAATTTGGTTTATGCATTATCATGATGCCATTTGAATTTTAATCCATTTTGTGGACAGGTGCCACTGCCACGATGGCAATGTCGATGAAGAATATGACCCTGACAGTTGGGGAGAAGCAAGACGCCATGGTCTCAACTCAACGGAGCATTGGAAACCCATTGGTTGTTCATCTTGATGCTGCAACCATCAAACATGTCTTAAATGTCCCCCGACTTTTGATTAGAATTTCCAAGATGGATGATAGTTCAATGCCAGCCCTGTCATTCATTTCGCCGGTGATCAAATATAGAACAGCTAGCAACATGACTGCTTGATAGTGATGTCTATCCAATGATGCTGCGAGGTGTTTCCCACAAACACATGTCAACAAAAGTGCTATTGACTTGCAAGTATCTTCCCACTTTGAAAGTAGATGGTCTCAAGTCCCAAAAGTACTGTGCCAGCATCTCAAGTGACTCAAGCTAATAAGAAGATGGATCAAAGTTGAGTAAAAGGGGGTATTGTGCCTCGCCAAATAGCTGAATGGGAGCTTTGCCATTAAAAGTAGTTTCTTGTACTACATCCTCAAGGAGTTACGGTTATTTCCTGGCATGAAGTCTCACTGATGGGTCACTATCAGTCAATCCTGTTGGTCGTTTCCACTGCAGCCCATTGTGGCTTGGGATCGTAGATCAAGATGCTGAGATGCAGTGCTGTTTTGATCAACTTGTGCTTGGTGACTGCCAACCTCAAGTGGGTCCTTGAGGGGAATTGCTCCGTTTCAGAGGATTGTGTAGCAAGTCCAAACTACCCAGAGCCCTACGGGAATAAGGACTATTGTTTGATCTCTCTGCCCAAGCCATCACTCATTGAAGTGACGGCCTTTGAAACTGAGAAGGGATACTTCACTTGCTTTGTTGGGAACGGTCATTTTGAAGTTGGAATGTCTCATCTGTTGTTTTTCGTTGGGAATTCTAAGCCTTAAATACAGAGACTTGCAATATGGAACAAGTGGGAAAAAGGATAGAAGAAAGAACCTTGCAACCTTTTCTTGCCTTTCCCAGAAAGCAGCTCAGGATATGACAAGCTTTCAGTCAATGGTCGGCGGTATAGTGGAACAAGTTTGTTGGGTGAAACATTCACTGCATGGACCGATCTCACCTGGCGTTCCGATGAGTCCGTGGTGGAGCGCGGTTGGCAGTTTTGTTTGATCCATTTGACATGTGCCATGGACGGGCTAAAAACCTTTGCAATAGGGCAGGTAAAGCAAAGAATGGAAGTGGAAATGGCAGAGTTTGAATAGGAAGGTCTCCTCGGGTGAAGTATATATGGAATCTCCATTTCCGTTACCATAAGTTAGATGGTTACGCTCCAAACTCGCTTGAGCGAAGGGAAACAAGGAATCCACCAACACAATAAGATTGTGCAAGCTTTTGATGCTGACAACTTAAAAAGGACGAAAAATCTCAAATAATCTGAACTGGTGCAACTTGGAATTCACCAATTGAGAGGTTACTCAAATGAAACCTGAACAGAAAATACCACACATGCCAAGCTTTTCAGAATCAAAGTGTTTCCCTCTCCACGGCATTGACGGACTCAAACGAGTAATCGTCCCAAACTGTTTCCGGAATGAATCAAGTGATGACACCAACCCAACAGAAATGTGAGTTGGTATCTCCACAGGTGCAGATGGTTTACCACTCGTCCCTGTGCCTGTCCAAGATTGCCCTCCTGGCTCTGTATCTCTTCCAAGTTGTGATCAAGCATCTCCTGGAGAACTCTGTGAAGGCGATGGTCAATGTGGCACTAGGAGAGCTTGATGTTGAGGTTTTGGAGATAACAACAATAGGAAGCGGAAACTGCTTGGTGGTTCCCATAACGTTCTGATTGTTACCTCTTTAACCTCTTTAACCGGGAAACTGATGAGGCGCATTTATTGGCAGCATTTTTCAGATGAGTGGAATCCATGAAACTACCAATTGATACCCCATACATGTTAACAGACAGATGGGTGATAGAGTGTGTGCTGCCGGTACCACCGATCCGCAGGACTGATGTCAACAACTGCTACGATGCAAGCTTCACCTATCCAGCCTCCAGGGATGTGTATCGGAAATTACAGGGATCCACCAGAAGCTTGAAAGAAATGAGATTGAAGGCTTGAATACCTTTATATAACATATTTTAAGATGTTGCTTGGGGTCATGTGAAACAAGTGGAACTTCTAAGTGAGTTGGAATTGGAGGTTTTTTCAATGCACTTCGACTTGGTTGAATCTCCCAAACCCTATGGATGCCTTTGGGAGTCTCCATCAAAAATCGTTACCCTCGAAAGTAGCACTGGGAGAAGGGTATAGTGAGGACTCAGAATGGTGGCCAACATCTTTGGAAACCAAAAAAGGAGACCATACTGTTGATGGAAGAAATCCCAAACAACCACCTGCGATGTATAAAACCTTTAAAAATCATGGGGATAAACTACCAACCTCAACTGGTGATTGCCCGATTTCTTCCATCAACAGTATGAAACCATGTTTACAGACATGGGTTGGAGTATATGACATTACAACCAGGGTTCAATTCATGATCCTTCAGTTTTTCTCCAGGCTCAGGGCTGTCATGGAATTTGCCACCGAGGAACAGTGACAACAACAATGACGACTACATTTGCTCACCAGGAATCTTCAAGCTGGAAAGTTACAGGTCCTTGTAGCGTTCTTGGAGATTGTGTCCAAAGCGGCAACTATCCAGAAGACTATGGAGATAGTGACTGACGTTTGAATATCTTTGATGCAAATTTTCGAGCTTCACAAGGTTTCACAGATTTCGTGTCATTTCACTTTGTAACTTGGGCAATTACTCCGTGATTGTTTCACATGTGTTCAAAAACCGTGCAAACCGTTGAG
Source organism: Breviolum minutum Mf 1.05b.01 (assembly GCA_000507305.1). Taxonomy (NCBI): domain Eukaryota; class Dinophyceae; order Suessiales; family Symbiodiniaceae; genus Breviolum; species Breviolum minutum. Next base: position 125,685 of record DF240170.1, read on the forward strand.
GTGAGAGATGTGTAATCAAGATGCCACAGCCCTCAGTGATCAGCTTCACCACTTTTTCCACAGAAGCTTCTTATGATGTTCTGACGGTGAATGGTGTTGGATATTCCGGTACTTCAAGTGCAGATACTGCTGTAGTAGCTTGGGGCAACATCACATGGTCATCAGATTCAAGTGTATCTTCTGGTGGCTGGGAATTGTGCTTTGTGAAGCCTACATGCTATGATGGTTTGCCGCTAACTCCAGTGGCTGTATTTGATTGCCCCCCTGGAACCACGCAACTTCCGAGTTGCAGCGATGCCTTACCCGGAGAGCTCTGTGAGGGTGATGGCACTTGTGGTACGCGAACTGACATCAACAACTGCTACTAGGTGTTGATTGAAGATGTATGTCTCAAATGAGTTGTAATGTTTGATTGCTTTGTTAAATTGTTTCAACAATTTGACATCAACAACTGCTACTAGGTGTTGATTGAAGATGTATGTCTCTAATGAGTTGTAATGTTTGATTGCTTTGTTAAATTGTTTCAACATTCTTCAGGGTGGTGCATCCTCTTGCTAGACTTGTGAAGCATTTACTGTAAAGGTTTGACTACCTACCAGATTGTGGTTGGTCAAATCATTGACATGCATTTCAATGAAAACACCTGCCTTCGTGCAAAAGAAACGTCCTCGTTTGGGGAAAGCGCTAGGCTTTCCAAGGAAGGGGATACTGTTTCTGGATGTTACATGATGTTACTGGTAATATGGGCCATAGATACTTCATACTCACAACTTCGGATACCTCCAAAAATAGATGCTTCCGTTGGCTGCCCCGTCCTCCGTTTTTGCTTCACATGTTTTACACCCCAGGTTATGATGCCCAGTATACTCACCCGCCCTTGCGGGATGTGTATCGAAAGCTGCTGGGTTCCACATTGACCACCACCATCATCACTAGCACCACGACCCAAATTTTGCCTGGCACAACGACAGAGACTCGGCCCGGTTTTTTTCGGGATTCTCTCCTGGAGGAATTTGGTGACCCCCGGGGTTCGAGATGATTCGATATGATTCAACAACCTTAGATCTTGTTGAGGTTCAATTTGAGTTCAACTTTTTGAGTTCCCGCTGAAGGAGAATCTGTAAAAACAACGAAAGATCGCTGTATGGATGTGGGTACAATGTTGTAGGCTGGGTTGGTGTCATTGATGACATGCGACATCACAAGCAGTATGTCATGAGTTTTACATCAGAGTATGTCCTGGATATGCTTCAACCCTTTTCTTCTTGCAAGGTCAAATTGCCTTATAACTTTAATCTGCTAAATCTGCCAAATAACTTCAAGCGGTGTTTGGACATTGCGTTTTTTCTCCAAAAACCTGGATGAAGAGCAAATGCGTCACACTGATCTAGATGGTGTATATTCTGCATCCACTGTTTTTTCAGCATGTGTTCCCTCACCACAAGTTACTACAAGTAGCCTCCGGTTAAAAAAGGCGACTTTTCAAGGAGCCCGGAAACCACAGATCACAACTCTTCCACCTGACTATTGGCCTTGTTTGGGAGAACCATGGAGAATCTATATACATTAATATGATATGATTTATATGGTTTTATTTGCTGGTTTACTGGTGTTTATTGGAAGATCATGTCGGTTTTGTTCTATGTTACGTTCTTCAACTTTGAAATGTTCAATCATCCATGTGTTAGCGTCGTTGCAGCCAAGGCAGTTGAAACAGGTGACCATGGCGACCATGGTGACTCACCATGGCTGGTAGAAGGTCCTTGCGAAACGGTTGGATCATGTGTCCAAAGTCCCAACTATCCAAAGCAATATCCAAATCGGCAAAGCTGCAGCTTGTCATTGCCAAAACCTTCGGTGGTGACAATTCTGGATTTTCTGACTCCCGCAGTGAACTAGATGTTTTTTTCATGTGTTTTTTTCTCGCAACGTTTGCTGAAAAGCCCCCCTAAGATTCGACAGTCTTAATAGGAAAGGTTTCTTTTTTCTGTTTCCACAAGTTGCGTTTTTCCATTCCTTTTTGCTAAGGACCGAACCAGACATGGACTTTCTAACATATGGTGGAGTTCCTTACAGTGGAACAGGACCTAGCAAGAAAACATTTGCACTGTGGACTAACATTTCCTGGAGATCGGATGCTTCAGTGGCTGAACGAGGTTGGAAGATCTGTTTGGCCGCAGCACCCTTCTGTAGCGACGGCTTACCATTGACTCCCGTGGAAATCAAAGATTGTCCTCCTGAGTCCATGGTTTTGCCCAGTTGTGAGGAAGCCAATCCAGGTGACCTATGTGAAGGTGGAGACTGTGGAACAAGGACAGATGTGAACAATTGCTACGATCAGTAACCGAAATAGAAATTGGATGAATTTTAAAAATTGGAGGTGGCATGGAATGCTTGGGTTTCCATACGGGCAGAAACCCCCTTTTTTTGTATTTTCCGATAGGTGAAGTGCTATTTCTTTCTTACAGAGCAAGTAAAGATCCAGAAATGCAGACATTCAGGGTGATTCCAGAGGTAGTTGCAAAAAATGATGAAGTTCCAAGCACCAACTGAAGGTGTTAATGGTATGGAATGCTGTATATGTATGGAATTATATCATCTAGCATACTGGCATTATATTACCTGGATGCATTATGTTGCAACTGACCTCGGTCAATGGTTCACTTGCACCAAGGTATTTTACTTATCCCGCTTCGCGGGATGTGTATCGAAAGCTGAACGTTACAGCGTCTAGCACAACCACAAAGACGGTGTCCACCCTGACCACCACCACAACGAGCAGTACCAAGTCCACCACTGTGCTAGATGCTTGGCACTTTGATGTTTTAGATTTTGTTTACAGATGATTGCTTTTGATTTGGACTTGAAAAGATAGTTTCTATTTGGCATGCTCTTTGGTTTCAGTTCCAGTGGTGAGATTTGCAACAGTGTTTTTTCGATTTTTGAAAAAACGGTGGCTTAAGGCATGCAACCTACTAATACCGAAGGAGTGTTTTGGACCAGAGACTTTTCCATGACATTAATTTCCGTGGTAGAAATGCCCAACCGTGGGTTTCTTCCAAGATGGTTTACTCTCCGTCAAGCGCTGGTTTTGATATGTTTTGATCATGAAAAGTCAAGGTCTCCATTCCCAGGCGGGCTGTGCCTTTAGAGCCTATACCCTTCTCTATTTCCATTGATGGAAAGGATGTTTTCTTTGGTAATCTAACAGCCCCGCTACAGAAAGTGATTATTTATTGCGGTTTATTGGTTTGGCAAGGATTTTTGCCGATAAGATCGATAAGCATATTTGTCGGAGGCCTTTGGAGAGGCTAAGCTCTCAGGAGTTTCACCCATTTTTCCTCCACTGAGGATGGCTTTTGGGAAGGTCCCGCTCCATGGACAGTGTCAGGGGATTGCCGTTTGCATGGTGCGTGCGTTGAAAGTCCAAACTTTCCAGACACCGTAGCCGGTGAGAGCACCGAAACATGGCACATAACTTGAAGTGACAAAAGTAGCAAATTGGGGAACTTCGAGTGGTAGTTTCAATCAGATTTTGGGAACCCATGTTTGTTCACCCTGGGAACAACTGAGCCAGGACTAGGCAAAGGAGAGATTGAGTTGCGAAGAGTTATTTAGTCACAGAGGCTGGTAGTTTCAAAACCCTTTTTGACGAACTCAGAATTGTTTGATGTCTTTAGGATGAAATCCATGTCTCTCTCCTCAAGCCATATTAAGCCCACCCATCATAGACAGATGCAGTTTTTCTTTGGTTCAACTATTGAACCCCCGGTCCTACACATGTCCCTTTCATCAGTACTGTAATGTCTTTCCTTACGCACAGAGAAACAATCACATTGTGGTTCTGACCCCAAGGTGCCAGGGTCTTTTCCAAACCTTTCTAGCGAGTTCAGGTAGTGAATATCCGGTTGCTTTCAGAACATCTTGGTCTCAAGTCTCAAGATGATGTGTTGAGATCGTTGGAGGATATTGAGTTGTTTTTTGGCCAAGTGTTTGAACTGAGGACTGCGAGTTCACATTGCCGCGGCCTTCAGTTGTCAGGATCACTGCCTTTCAAGCTCAAGATGGTGATGCACTCGTCATCAATGATCAAGCTTGGGATGATTTAGAAGGTGGCCTTTTTTAGAAGTGTGGGTTCTATTTGTGGAATTGCCATTCCACTATCATGCAGATATACAGTATACAGTAATATACAGTATGTATATATATATATATACACATTCACAGACAAAGCTATGAAGTAGAGGAGGCCATGTTCCTTTGAGGTACACCCGCATTAGCGCTTTAAATCCCTGTTTTACGCAGTCATTTATTCCGGAAAGATCCCAAACAAATGTTGAGACCACTTTGTGTGGAAGTAACAATTGCATAGAGTGCACAGGGGGTGATGGGGGTGGGATTTCACCATAGCCTTCCTTTTGTGCCATTTTGGCTCAAGGTTGGCTGGTGACCCATTTTTCTTATGGCCAACAGCTGTGCAAGCGGGGACTGTTTGGTTGCCACGCCCAGCGGTTGGGTGATACCGGCTCCGGCCTTGGTGTCATCTGCCGTGGGTGTTTGGTGGCCAGCAGTTTTGTTGTTGCTCATCTACCTCGTAGGTGTTTGCAACGGCTTTTGCTTGTCACGGTTGTGCCGTTGGATTGGTGGGCTTCACTGGCCAACTTGGTGCTTGACTCCATCCGGGGTCCGTGCCCGCTGGTGCATCTTGGTGAGCCGGGCCGTCAACTTCGTGAGAAAGAGACGGTTGGTGAGCTTTGCATTCAGCAACTATCGCAACTACAGCTTGAGGAACACCGACACCTCAAGCCCTACAAATCTCAGGAGGAGAAGGCTTCAAACCACTCCTCTTAGGACCTCTGGTCCTGTATGGGGCCTCACTGGCCTATCCCCGTTGGCTGAGGGTCCGGTAACGCCTTTGGGCAGTCGCTATGGATCCGACGCAGGACGAGCTTAATGGCCTGTCCACACTGGCAGATGTGGCCGCGTGGGCCGGAACAGATGGTGAGGTGGACGAAGAGTTGATGAAGGCATTGGGCAAACCAACAAAGCTCAGAGACATAGCCTTCATCAACAGAGCTGTGTGGGACCGCACAGTCGGAGCTTTGGATCTTGTGGACCAACCGGCCACGGATACAACTCCAGCAACCAGAAGGGGCCTTACACCCACGGAGACGGAGGAATCCCGAGTGGAGATCTTTCGAAGGGTGTGCCTCCTTAGGCTGGGTATTCAGCCTGATCAACCTGGCGCCTCTGGTTTGCCTGCCCTTGCAGTGGTCCCGTCTGGACCGGGAAGGGCGACACCACCCACTACGGCCATGCAAACGGCCTCGCCTACACGTAAGCTGAAACTGAGCAGTGTGGTGGACCCAACGCTGGACGCCGAAATATCACATATTGAGGCTTCAGAATTGGAGAACCTTTACGCTGACTACCGGGCCAAATACGGGGCTCATCCTTCCCAGGATGTTGACCCAACAGCAGATCAGTTGAGTGGACTCCAACAACTACTGAAGGCACGAGCGTTGCCTTACGTGGACCTCTCCATATGGGGTCCGTTTGGACTTCGCTCTTTGAGGAACCAGGTCTTCACCTCATACATCCTCAATGCATCCACCGGTGAATGGTCCAAGAAGGAAGCCCCAGGGCCTCCCGACATAGTGTCGTGGGAGAAATCTTTCAGGACATTCAGGTGTGCGATGTTGCTCCTTCAAGCCATCGATCCCGAGAGGATTGAAGCATACACATCAAAGAACTCCACAACCGCTTCGGTACGGAGTGTTGGGGCCTCATCTACAAAGCTGATGTGAGAATGAGGAGCGAGCAGATGGAAAGAGTCAAACGTGACTTGGAAGCCGCACCACAGCACGGNTAAGAAGTTCGGGCTCACAAAAGAGGAGGTGAATCAAGTCAAGCAAGCGAACTCCCTCATCGGCATTTCCCAGGAAGCCATCGAGGGCATCTTGGATCTGTCCTTAAGGCCATTCTGGTGGGAAAATCCGGACCATGGCGATGACAAGGTCCACATGTGGAGCACGCCTATGGCCCAGACCATCTTAGACAAGGACCGTGTCTATATGGCGGCCCTGGATCAGTGTGTCTTTGGTGCAGAGACCACCAAGCCTACCATCTTTGCTTTTGGACACTTGAACTTGTCCTGCATTGATGATAAACGGTGTGACCACAAGATCCAGGAGTTCAAGCGTCCGGACGGCTCCACGTACAAGGCGAAGCATGAGAGCCTGGTTGGAAGATGGAGAGTAAATGAGAAAGGAGAAAGAGAGAGAGCCTCCAAGGCGTTGGGGGAATATCCGCCTCAGCTGAACTCAAAGCTGGCGGGAGCCATGTCCGCGGGAAGGACCACCCGATTGGACAAGCTCAGGGAGCTCCACTCGGACCCTTTGCTCTGAGGGGAGTACCACACTCCTCACCTGGAAGCCGCTGTACAGAAAGAGAGAGATTTGGAAAACGAGCAAGCAATAAGGAATGAGAAACCCTAGATCAAGCCTTTCTAAGTTACCTAAATCGAAGGAGATGGGAAATGTCATTGGGAAATTGTTGATGAAGGCCTCGGACCACCCGTCCGTTCAAGGCTTAGTCAATAACCTTTTGATGGGCCTCCCCGCTTCCCCTATCGAAGTTCCTCTGGTTGAAGAGGTCACTAGATTGGTCTTAGGAATCCTTGATCCATTTGGGTTACCCCTTCCGGATAGGACGGCAAAAGCCGATTCACCCCTTAACCCGAAAGTTGGGCGTGGGGAATCTCTACTGATGACCCGGATTCCTGCACTTTAGCTAAATGGGTTTTGCAGGTTCTGAAGATATTGAAACTAATGGTATCTTCCCGAAGGTTGACGGTTCATCGTGGGAGCAAGAACGGGCCAATGCGCTTTCCAGATGTTTAGAGGGTTGGACAAACTATCCTTCGGCAATCGAAGAGTCCGAAGACCTACTTAGACTTATCAAGGAAGCGGATTCGCAAGGCTTCTGTTCTTTCTATAACTCCCTTGATGAAGTTCAGTCGGACTTAGGAATCAAACCCGTCCTCAACAGACTTGGGGTCATTGTGAAGGTTAAAGAGTCCGGCCGAAAGGCTCGGATCATATGGGATCTAAGGGAAAGCCAAATTAACTCACTCTGTAGACAGGGAGAACGAGTTATCCTTCCCAGATTGCGGGACGCCATTATGGATGCAAACCGCATCTATAGGAAAGGGGGCTTACCTAGATTTCTCGCAGTTGACATTACTAATGCTTTTCACAATGTTCCTGCTGGCAGGGATAGGGCCTATACGGCGGCAGCCTTTGAAACACCCGAAGGGACGAAAATCTTGATCTATGATGTTTTAGTTTTCGGTTCGGTGTCCTCCCCCACCATATGGGGGAGGTTCGCCTCGTGGCTGACCCGCTCGTTAGTCGCAGTCTGCCCAAAACTTGGGACACAGACATACGTCGATGACCCATTGATAACTTTTGATTCAAGGGATCCCGAACACCGGCTGCAGTTAGGGGCAGCCCTCCTATGGTTTGCGGTCACTGGGTTTCCCATCAAGTTATCTAAGGCGGACTCAGGCAGCACCGTTACTTGGATAGGCGCTTCAATACAAACAGATGATGAACTGCAGGCTACTAGAGTAACAATACCCGAAGAGAAAATTAAGGAACTGTTAAACACCTGCAAAAGGTTCCTAGCGAAGCCAGTCGTAGGAAGAAAAGAATTGCGCTCGTTTGCCGGGGCTCTCTCGTTTGTGGCAGGCGTCGTACCCCACTTACGACCGTTTCTGGCTAGCTTATGGGCAGTGGTTGCGCAAGCGAATGACAGGGGTAAAACCCCCGGAAAGCTTGTGCACACTCGCCGCATCGGCCAAGCGTTGAAATGGATTTCGGCTTTCGTCGGAGGAGAAAACAGTCTGACGAGGGTGATGGCTAAGAGGAGGAGCTCGGGTTACACCATCGTGACCGATGCCAGCACGTATGGCATGGGAGGTGTTTTAGTCGAGGGTGATAGGCCTAGGGAATTCTTCAGTATTCCGATACCAGGGGAGTTCATCCTTAGGTTCAATGCCCAAACGGGAGACCCACGCCACATGGCCTTGTGGGAATCCTTAACGCTCCTTATTGCTGCTAGGCTCTGGCTAGTCCGTTTCCCTCTAGGTACTGTGGTTAGGGTAAGGTCCGATAACATTTCGGCGCTCTACATGGTACTGAAATGTAAAGCTAAGAGTCCGGCACTCTCAATTGTCGCTAGGGAAATCGCAATGGACCAAGCCCGGAGCCTTTATGAATTCACTCTGTTGAAACATATCAACACCAAAGACAACTTAATTGCCGATGCACTGAGTAGGCAATTTGAGCCGATCCCGGCACCCTTTCCTGAACTAGGTAATTGCGTTAGGAACCCTGTACAGGTTGATTCCGGTTTCTGGCAAGTACCGAGGTGAAAGGTGGTGTGTTTTTCGGGGGACGAGTTTTTCTTTTGGGGAGTGTGTTTGCCTTGCCCCCTGTTTTCCCAAGTTCCCTGAACTTTTGGGGGGGGGGGTTCACTAAGGTCCGTTTTCCACTTTGGGCTCAAGATGAAACGCTCAGTGGGCCCTAGGTATTGGGCTCCTCGGCCCAGTGACACCGAAGGGCACAAACCCACTACTAAGGGGCTAATACCTCTAGTGGAAGGGTCGGCGTCTTCTTCCGCACCGAGCAAACCTGTTCCAGCACCACGGATTCCTCCAAGGGAACAACAGGAGTACCCTAGAGTGAAACCGTATGGGAGGGGCTCCTTGACGAAAGCCCTCAGCTTAGTCAGAGACAACCCAAGCCAGTGTGCAGAACGGCTCATTTCGAGAGCAAGGGCGG
>DF240171.1:0-45380 GCA_000507305.1 Breviolum minutum Mf 1.05b.01
AAGGCCTAGTTGAGCCCAAATGTAGTGGGCAAGTAGATATATATCTGTACAGGTATATTTGGTGAGTGTAGAGTGGTATATTCTAACAAGAGAGAGAGAGAGAGAGAGAGAGAGAGAAATGGCGCCCTTACGTCTAAACCGAAAACAAACTGTGTACCTGCAACTTTCCAAAACCCTTGAACAAGTAATTATACTTTGTCATCCCGTTTCTTTCGAAATTGAATTGGGTATGTTGCTTTTTCCATGTTATGTATGCGTTCAATTATTTTCTTGTACCCTTATTCTTTGCGCTGGTACTGCTGTTAAAGGGGCTGAAATTAATTGAAATTCTAAACAATATATAGTTGTGAAGTGAAAGTGGTAGTAGTAGTCGTCGCCAACGTCATCATGGTTGTGGTGGTACTAGTGGCTCATGGTGGTACATGATGTGACAGTCTTGTGTCCTTATTCAATTCCGTTCAGTCTGAGTCTGTTGGGTTTCTTGGCTCCGTGGCATTTCTTTTCACTGCGTTGAGCCAAGGCAGACAAAAGCATGCAATTCCATGGGCCACAACGGATCTTGAACCATGTGCCGCAACGAATCCGGATCTTGAAGAGGCCGCTGTATGACTCATCTTTGAGCACTATGGCACTATGGCTTGGGGTATATGGTACATCCGTAAATATCCCGTAGTGTCTTCAAGTGATGGCAAAGTGAATGGCGAGCACACCATCGCCGTTCTCTGAGATTTCAACATTTCCTCCCCCATCTCGAGTGTCCTGCGCACTCATGCCTCATGCAAAATTCTTTGTTTTGGTGTTTCAAATATTTCGCGAGTGTCCATATTTCACTTGGGCAAAACTCGCCGAAGTCCTGCGGACCTTGCACGAGGACAAGAGTCCTTACCAGAGCTGATGTTTCACAGCGCAGATCAAATTTAGATGTAACATCTCTGGTTTGTGTCGCTTTCATATATGAGCCACGGTCAAAATGTTAGAAGAGCAATCTAGGGTGAGGGGTGGAAAATGGTTCCAGATATGCACGAAACACTGTAAAACGATAGGGCCCCCCGAAAGCAATAACTTCCAAGTGCATCACAAGTTGCGATTGTAAATAGTCCAACCTGTTCTTTGGCGTGTCATCTCTGGAGATTTCTGTCAAATTTGCAGCCCACGGAAACGATACACACATCCTTAACAACAAGTTTACGAGAACTTATCATTTGTCAAAAATGTGTCCCAGGAAAAGGTCCTCAACATGTTGGCAAAGGGGCATTGTAAAGGTTATGTCGGTTATGTTAGCTTCACTCTAAACAAAATATTGGAGCATCTTAGAGGAGGCAATTCTCATGGCTTAGCTGCTACATGTTGGAGGCTTGGAGGTGGTGAAGTGCACCAAAAACTAAAAAGGGATATATTTGGATCCCTCAAGAAGCGATAACTCCTCTAAATTCTAAATGCTTTTCTGGACACATGGAATAGAATTTGACTGCGCCTCATCTGTGAAACACACTCAATTGCCAGGTTGTTTGGATGAGTGTATGGCTGTCATTGGCCCTTAGTAGTGAACTCTGTAAAGTGTGCAGGGCAGTCACCGTGATCATCCTAACTCAGTATGACGCCTCTCGCAACTTGAGCAGCGTCAACCACTTCAGTTCTTTTTTTTTCGCAATTTGAGCAGCGTCAACCAGTTCATTGGAGTGTATACATTGCTGTCATCTAGGGTCAAAATCCCTGGAAGTTGTTCTCCAAGGCATGGGGCATGTTTTTTTTGCACAGTTTCAATTTCTCCAAGGTGCTACCATTTCGTCAAAATTTGTCAAGAGTCAAGATCCACATCTCCTTGGTTGACCTTGCTGCCTGACAAGAGTCCCCCCGTGAGCATTTGTGATCCTCGATGCGTGTGTGAAAAATATGTGGGGAGATGGTGGACGGTTACCAAGGTGATTCGCATTGTTTCGCAGGTAAGACTGCTTTCCCCAAAGTCACTGGAGCCAACATCAATGCCTTTTGTATAGCACCAGTGAATGAGCGCCACATAGTGAATTGACAGAGGCAGTGAAGATAAGATAAAGTTCTTCTTTCATAGTTGTTTTAGCTTTATAATTTATATTTGTGTATTTTTTAAAATTTCATTTCTTTATGACTCAATGATAGATATTCCATCTTGCAGCAGGTTTCCAACTTCACTTAAAGTAATTCTGGCCATGGAACATGCAACAGAGCCATTTCAAAGTCACTTCCATGTCAGGCATTCAGAGAAAGTTGAAGTCTATTTCTATCATAGAATTGCGCCTAGCCACCTAAAGGCCTAGCCATATTAGAAATCCTTTGGTAAATATACTGTCCATTTTTGTACAAACATACACGTGTATACATACAAGTGTGGAATACTCACATATTCCAAAATTAACATATATATATATATATACACAATAGGATTACATACTCGATAAACATATGCAATATGGGATTTCAGCAACTCTTCGGCACAGATTAGGATGGTCATTTCTGGGCTTTTGCATCCCTTGAAAAACCATGATTTTCCACGGACTGGGAGGGGAATCGCCCTCATGAGTCGCAATTACTGTGCATGCAATTACACCACACAATCAGAACATATGCTGTTCCCGAAACAGAAACTACTGCATCCTTAAAACAAACGCCGTGCTTCAGAGTGTTCAAACATGCTTCACATGGCACAGGTCAGGGTTTGAGAACCAGACATGTCAAAAGCTGCTGCGGTTGGCTTCTGATGGTCCCGCCCGTCCCAGACCGTCAGAAGATGCCGATAAAAGTCATGCAGTGTAGTTGAACAAGCCATGTCAGTGAGATTAATGACTTTTGAATACTTCTGATGGGTCGATTGATGGAATATGACGATGTGGATAATTGCGAAGAAGAAAAAGGAGGAAGAAGAAGAAGAAGATGCTGATGATGATGACGACGATGATGATGATGATGATGATGATGATGACGATGATGATGATGATGATGATGATGATGATGATGATGATGATGATGATGATAGCTGCGACGACGACGGCAACGACACGGACAGTGACAGCGACTACGACGAGGAGGAGGAGGAGGAGCAGGAGGAGGATGATGATGATGATGATGATGACGATGATGTTCATGATGTTCATGATAATGCTGGTGATAATGGTGATGGTAATGGTGATGACAATGCTGCCGCTTCAGTTGCTGCTGATCGTCATGATGAGCTCTATGAACATACACAGCCCGCATAAGCAAAGTGTATACCGCCACCATCCTGGACACCATCGATAAAGATATATAAAGACTGCAACCTTTGCAGGGTACGACGCTTTGAGAGCGACTTCAAATTGGAACAGGCCAGCAACGATTCGCTGGGAGCAAGTTTGGGTTATGACTTGGGTTACTGTACCATTTGTGTGATTTGTTCCTAGTTATTGTGATGTGATGCTGTTCAAGTTCACCAGAGTTTTTTGTTGCTGTAGTTCTGCTTCCCAAGCAATGGCACGCATATACTGTAATTGTATTGTGGAGGTTTTTGTGTTGCCTTTGAATGCATGTGTGGTAACCCACTGTATTAAATATGTACACGGCTTTTCTTGTTGCATGTTTGTGCACGTTGCAAGTGCCTTTTTTGCCCGGGAATACTATGGAAAATATGCATGCAAATGTTGCATACCCATGCATAGTCAATGTGGATGATCATGTGCGTGTGTATCAAGGCGACTGTTTTTGCCCGGACATCGCTGATTTGTCATATTAAAAAAACACATTTGTTATTACTGCAGTGAGATTTGCGAACACTATAGATCACGGCAATCAAATCGCACTACTGTTCCCAAAGCCTGAATATACATGAATTCAGCCAAGAACGTCACATGCAAACTCACACAAAACTTTATAGAGCATGCTACATTGTATTTATATACATTATTACATGCTCCATGTGCTAGATTTTTGTGTGACTCTTACACCTTTCAGCCATTTCTTTGTGTTGTGTTCTAGAGAATTTCATGTGCATTCACCGTGTGACCCCCACAAGGCACAGAATCTCTCCGAGTCCAGCCCGAGCGCGGCAAAGCACTTCAAGCATGACGTTCAGAGTGTTGTGCCTTCGCTTGGGGTTTTCGATATCATGCTTAAGTTAAGAGTGGGTGATGGTAGTGGATGTAGTGGCATGGAAACATGGGCAGAATGGAAAGTGGAATTATACTAATCTTACTTTTTCGTGAGAAGATGCGTTTTGGATACTTTTGGATAAGCTTGGTGCATTTCAATTACCAAGATGCTTTAGTTGTTGACATTTTGATGGTTTGAGCAGCACTTATTTTCAAATGGCGGGTGATTCACCACCTCAAATCACGAACATCTTGCCTGACAAATCCTTTCCCCCTTCCCCTTTGCTAAGGTGACTGTCGCTTGGCGATGCAATTTAGTTCACAACAAGGTAGGAGAGAAAGATGCCTTACAAAAGGCACATCATGAAACTGGCACAAACCAACGGACCAGTGTGGTTTCCAACATGTCGTTGTTTTTCATATAATTTGGTTTCTTTTTTAGAAGTTCTCCGGTTTTGATATTTTTTTTTGGATGTGGTTCTGTGTTTCTGTACTCAGGATCAAACAGGTTTCTTGGCAGATTTCAAGGGCACCGTGACAGGGTTGATCCAGGATGAATGTCACTGTGAATGTCCAATTCGCCTATCTAGGCATATATGAGGTTGTCTTCTTTCAGGCATGTAAGACGATATTTTTTTAAAAGGAAAATCCCCCGAACCCTCAACCACCCAAAGGCATTACCATACACTTATCTCCGTAGCTGTTCAACCGTTTGCAGGTGACATGTTGCATCCCTACGCTCAAGGGGACATGGGGAAGGTTGCTTTGGGGAAGGTCATTTATGGCAGATTTTGAGACTGCGATGTGAGGTCAAACAGGCTTCACACAGCTCATCTTTGATGTGAAATCCAATTGCCGGGACCAGTTGAACGATATGGTCAAACTGGGCCGGCAGGAGCGTTCTGAAGGGATGAACTCGTTCACATTAGAAGACGTTTTGATAAAGCCCGTTCATTGCAGTACTCGTGAAGCATGGCCATATTGCGAAAGTTTTTTTTTTCAAGCAGTTTGAGCGATTATGCCAGGAGCACTGGTTGATTGAGGCAGGAACTGGACACAAAAAGGAGTGAATTTTCAGCTGGATCAAGAGGATGCATGGATGACTTGAGCAGAAATTTGAAGCTCCTGAACTTATATGCAACGAGGGAGACGGATTACATCGGATGACGCAGTATGCATGCCAGCTCACAAACGGTAAAAAGTTGACATCTCCATCCGATCAAACAAAACCCCACTATGTGCCAGGACGATCCGACCGTGTGCTAAAACGTCCAAGTCGTCGTTTTGTTCATTGTACTTCCATTATATATTACATATTTCTATATACATTATGGTTTTGCACAAGTACCATGTTTATGTACCATGCAGTAAGTACAGTATAGAAGATCTGTGCACAACTCTCCGCTTGGGAGTTCAGCAGAAGGATCTGGTTGTGAATTGGCCAAGAAAATGCCACATGGCTTTAAAATCACTAAGAGTGAACTTGATGGAAATGCCATGTACTTCATCAATCAATCTTTCCAGGCCAGTCAGCTGAACTTCAATCCAAGACAATTGATTGGGCGAGGAAACTATGGAGTTACTTGACAGCCAACTTGACAGCTTCAAGAGGTTGCATCAAATTGCATGTGTTGATGGTCCCTCAGACTGTGTCATATATGGATGTCATTGTCATTTATGTTGCTTTCATATTGGTATGTGACGTTCAACGGGAGAAATGCTTGCGAGTTGAGAATCTATGCATAGCATGCAGTGACAGGATGGCCGAAAAAGGATTGCTGGCACTGGAAAAGGTGTGACGTCATCGTTGTCTCCGATGAAAGATCACTGATTTACAATGATTTTCGTATTTTTCTACTCAAAAAGCTGCACACAGTCCTATTTTCCTATGTAGGACACATGTGTTTAACGCATCATTTTTGTTTTTGCAATTCAACACTGATTCCACACAAAGAACTGAAATCAATTCATCCCTGCTACTACCCTTCGCTCAAGGTGATTTTGAAGGGCGACTTGCTTGGGATGCCCGTCGCGGTAAAACTGCCTTTGGCCAATGCATCCTTGTCTTTACCAGACTTGGCCAATGAGTTGCTTCGGACAAAAGAAGGTTAAAAAAGCAAACTTTGACCCTTGAGGTCTTAAGTTGCAGTAAGACATTCTGAGAAACAAGGGCACCAACGAGAATGTGGGGAGACAGAGGGGAAGAAGGGGATAATCTATTCCAGTGTTTGATAAGAGCTGATTGTTTGATCCCTGTACCATTTTCGTATAAGGTTGGAGGCCTCTTGTATCCTAGCCTATACATTATTTGTTTCCTCCAGGTATCGGGGAATTTTCTTATGGCTTCATTCAAAAGATGCTAGTTTCATCGAAGTTTATTTTGGACCCATGTGTGCCATTTGTGCTCATTTTATGTTGGAGTATTTCTTGCAACAGGCTTTTTTGTAAAGTCAAAAAAATCCAATTTGATATGGGGCTAACTTGATTTGACAAGTTCTGACAATGACGCAGACCACAAATTTTAAAGAGGGCATATGGGTGCAGCATAGTAGACCCCAATTTTGTATATGACCTAAAACTTTTGATACTTTTTGTATCTCAGTCATTCTGTGTCATCTCTATGATATGCATTCATTTCGTCGTTCCTTTGCCCGTCCACTCATTCTTTCAATCATTCCTCATTTCATTCAGGCATACTTGAAGATGTGTTAAGCTTATGTCATGGTACTTCTCTGATTTTTAGTTTTATGATGCAGAAAGCTCAGCAGATGGAAAATGAAGAAAAGATAAAATTACAAAAGCAAAAAAAACGACACGTCAAAGAAACACCCCCCCCCCCAAAAAAAAACAAAAACTCTTTTTTTGTTTGTGGTTTTCCGTTTTTTTTTGGGGAAACTGTCGTCAAATTCTGAGTATAAGGCGCATGTCTGACAAATCTGGAACAATACAGAAAACACAGATAAAAGACGTGTTTTATGTTGTTTTGTTTTTCCTGTTTTTTTGTTGTTTTTGTCCATGTTTTTTTGCGTTTTTATTTTCTGTGTTTTCTTTAATCCTTTTGCCAACGCTCAGTAACTGATAGAGTTTTCTTGATAATGTTAGTTGTTTTGAGTGAGTTATGGCATTGTTTTTGGTTGCTTACTTTCCTGATCGCTGCAGTGCATTTGTATCATCATTTACATTTTTTCCCTTGCGTTTTCAACACAATGTAAGTGTTCATTCTCATGCATGCTGGCACTTGTCATCCAAGCGACCTTGTCATGATAGGATACAACCGGATCAGCTGATGCCTCTGACAGGTTGCGATTTTTGCGACGTGTTCGGCATCCTCACATTGTGGCTTTTCAAGGTTGGGCCCGTTTGGTGATTCGCATGTGATAGCTAAGGCATAGCGACATAGCATGATTGGTATTAGAGTCATAAAGTGAATCAATGTGGTCCCAGACAAACCACAGAAGCTGCATAGATTCCTTCATACATCTACCAAGAAAAATGCCCGAGTTTCAATTGTAATGAATGGCGTGGATTGCTTGCCACATGTAAGTGCCTGAGACAGGATGTTAGATTGGACGTAGAGGATCCGAGCGGATCCTCAAAAGAGATTGTGACATCAGCTTCATGATAGGAAGACACGCTTGGATAGTCAGTAAAGATCAAGATATTTGATACTTGTTTTGTTCAAAAACAAGATCCAACAACAACAGAAAAACATAATCAACTGGACCATGTTGAAATAAACAACATTCAAAGAGTCTTTCACCAGGAAGGCCATCAAATTGATCAGACAGACATCCCTTTTGTTTTCGATGCTGCTTGGATCAGTGCAGTCAGGAGCATGTATCCTTCCAGAAGCTGCGCCTGGGCTGGGTTGGAAAATCATACAAAAGAGAGGTGAAGATAAGGGGAAATCTTCCCCATAATGAACCTGACTGTGATAGATGGTGCTGATGCATAATTTGATTTTGGGGAACTGTATATGTCAAATAATCCATTGTGCTTCAATGCTGTCTGGTATTGATGTATACATTTATTTATTTAGTTTTTGTACATATACAAATTGTTTGTTTTTTTGGTGAAGTGTAAAGTCTTGCATGATTTTCTGTGGAAATTTTCATGCGGATTGGCAGCTAGATCTGGGCCGGCCGGCTACTGGCAACGTCGTTGATAATACTTAACTCCTCAAGTGTATTGGAACTATTTGGCAAAACATATCTCAACATATGAAAGAAAGGCACCCAGGTTCTCATAAATTCAATCAACATAAAATTTTCAGGATTCCACTTCAGTTGCAAACTGAGGAGATGTTGTTCTTGGTTGAAGAGATGGTGGTAGGTACCAGTCTTCAGGCACAGGGTGATATTGCAGCATTGCAGATAGATGGTGGGCAAAAAGTTGCAATTTGAGGTGTTGTATGATATGACGTGATAATGCCACGAGTTCCAAGGAAGGACTGCTTTGTCCTTTTTTTGTATGGCACTACGACGCACCTTATCTCGCTAACAGATTCGCACACGAGCATTAAGGTTTAAGAAGATCATGAGTTGTGTTTTCACCAGCTTGTAGAACTCTTTTCATACGTACTCAAAAGAGTTTGATTCCCTACAATTCCAGGAAGAGTTTTGATCAACAAACACATATCGGTCTTCCTCAGAAGAGGGTTTTGGTGCTTCTGCAGTTCAAGTCTTCGCTTTCTGAATATCCTGTGCACATGTTTTCAAGGAGCTTCTGAACCACAAGCTGGAGTTGTCAGAGAAAGAAAAGCATGGTGTTTTGCTGGGTGTATGTCGTTCCTTGCTTTTCAAGTGGTTTGACGCGACCGGATGGAAGACTTTGATCATAAAATGGCAAAGAGACCTATATGATGCCATTATGCGACCTACACTAGGTCTTGAAACTGGGTCTAGGGAAAGTTGGGTCTGTCATGATATGTTTCTCTTTAGATTATGAACACACGGAATGTATCGATGTGTCCAGGTTATGTCAATTTCAACGGTTCAACTTATCATATTCTGTCGGGCTCAGCACAGGTGTGCCTGCTAGGTTTTCAGTCATAGGTAGCTTCGGGCTATAGCAGTGCCGCTCTACAATTTGCTGTATAGGTTCACCTTCACTGGCATCAGGTTTTTTCATGGACAAGTTGTTTTGCAAATCAACATGTTTGCAAACATACTATGTATCTTTCTTACGCCTGCTACCTGCTTCAAAATTCTGGAGGGCATTGCTGTATCCGCTGGACTTTGTATTATTGTATTTTGCCAGTTTTCAACTTTAAGGAGCTTTGCGTTATCTTCATGGACTACGTCCTTCCATTGCACATGGTGATCTAAAGCCCAGCAACGTTTTGGTGCTCCACCGCGGCATGGCGGCAGGCTGCATGGTGATGGGTTCCCAAATACGGATGTTTTCCCCATTGGCATCATTAAGGTTGAAAAGCCCACTTTATTGATACGAGAGCATATGTTTTGGTCCTATGACTTTCCATTATTTCTTTGTTTCGATGCACCTTCCAATCGATGTAGGGAGGAAAGGTTATGGAAGATGTCTGATTTTGACTTAAAACACATGTTTCAATGTTCAATGGGTTGTTTTAATCTTTAACACCAATTTCTTTTATCTTCGTTTTCTAAGCTCCCTCGCCATGAGTATGGTTGACTTCTTCGACCCCTTGGTCGAAATCCGGCACAAAAAACTACGTACAAATAGAGATGTTGCTACTGGACATGGTGTCGATTCTTTGTCCTGATTTCGTTTCCTTTCTAGTCTTTCTGGCATTTGATCTTTTGGGTTGCATCATGGGAAATGAAGATAATCTAACATAATCTAAGCCAGGTTAAAATCCATAAAATCCAACATCTACCAATAAAGTGACCGAAACAAATGCATTCCGAAAGATCCTGAAGGGTGATTTCTTGTTTATTCTTGGTTTACATATGTTTTCTTTTTTCGAAAATATGGATATTTTGTTGAATTTGAATCATACACCATGAAACAATACGATAACACGGACCAATGAGGTGACAAGCTTCCGAAGCTCATCGATTTCGGTCTTTCACGGATCAGAGCCAACAAGAGTCGACAACTTGGAGGATCGCTGGAGTCGTCCCAACTGCGAAAAACGGATCGTTCGAAGGAGAAGGAAGGAATGGCCCCAAATAGACAAAACCAAAAAATGCTGAACATGAGGAACAGTCACTGAAATGTAGACTCTCAAAAACTCAATATATCATGGTGATTCATGGTGTTTTTCTAAATCATGATTAATTAAACTACATTATTGTTTTTTAAATCAGATATTCCTATCATACCCCGCGAAAAATCCTCCAGTTGCCGTCACGGCGCTACGACAGGAACTCCAAGATATATGGCACCAGAGGCGCAGAACCAGAAGGATGCTGTTGATGATTCAGAAATCCATAGGAAATCTCAAAACACCCACCGTTTTGGATGTATAAAACATATAAAACCCTCGTAAATAATGGGATAAACTACCAACCTCAACTGGTGAGTTTGCCGCATATTTCTTCCATCAACGGTATATGTTAATGTTTACTTAAAGCTCACCTGTGGGGTTCCTTTATGCGACCACGGGCATCAGGTCTTGACCAAATCGGCGCAGATGTCACAAGCCGACAAGGCGGATGTATTCTCCTTTGGTCGAGTTTCTTGGTCTAACTCCCAAGTAGGCGACAGTGGCCTTTGCCTCCAAACACGCTTAGTGAGATCAATGTTTTATTAGCATGTGTATAGTCATCATATATGTATGATATATGTGTATCTCTCCCTTGATTTGTAATTGCTGTAGGTTTGTTCCCGAGTATGTCTCAGATGTTCTAGTGATGCGATGATTATGCATAATAATGTGATGGCCTTACTACCAATGCAAAGACATTACCTAATTCGAATTGTCAGTCCATGGAACCATTTTGTGAAAAAGGCCCCTTCCGACCAGGAAAAATAAAACAGGGTTCAGCTGTTTTTGATTACGCGCTAGAGAGCCATTTAGTTTTATAACATCCACAGATCCATAGTGAGTCTAGTGTAGGTAATCACCATATAACCAGACAGCCATTTATATCACTGTGTAGCACAGATACATGTTGTACTCATGTAATTGTATGACAAGTCATGGCAATATTGTTGGGTCGCAACCCATGAAACTCTTGATTTTTGATCAGATAAAAGAATGGTGATACAGTCACGCTTTATAGTCATGTGAGTCATGTGGTTGTATACCTTTTACTTTTCGATAAACATGTAATTATGTAGTCTCATGTGCACGCTCGACAAGTATATAACATGTATAAACAAATCACATTCCTTCCCCAGATTCTCTCGGCGATCCCTCCCGGTCCATGCCTAGATCGTCCAAGCCAAACCTGTTTGACGGATCATCTCACCAGGAAGAACGTTTTTACGACAAGAACCTTAGCAATTCACAAGGGATCCAATTATCGCATGAGAATGTTCGATGCGATTGGACATCGGGATCATATACTTTGACAATATTTGACAATACTATTGGATATTTGGGAAGTCATGTCACTTGTGGAATTTCATGGGCATTCATCATTTGATTTCTCACTTGAGATTGGTGACAAGGTTATCTTCTTTGTCCTCACAGACGGCAACCCTCTCCAGGGCCTTTCCGTGCAGGACACTGTGACCTTCATGGTCAAGCACCGTCAGGGTAAGAGATAGAGTGTCAATGATGTGAAGCATTGCCATGTTCAAAGAAAGAAAAAAGTTCCAGTGGAATGGCCTTAGAAAGAACGAGTGAGAGAAATCTGATCAGTGTAATTACGCAGAACAGCTTCAACTTTTAATATGCACGAATATGCAAATAATCTAATTTCTTGCATCTGTCTTGGAATTGTTCAATCTTCATATGATTTCATATGTGTTCTTTCCATGTTGGGCGCCAACACGAGTCAAGTTTACCTCCTCAGGATGTGGTGCGCGAAGCCGAAAACAACTCGGTGCCACCTTTGGCATGGCCGCACGTGTTTCCATTTCAGGAAGTTGCACCTGACTTGGTGGCTGATTGTCCCTTGGCCAAACAAATTACACCCCCGGAAATTACCACATGGAAACCTGAAAATGATGGGTTTCCAAAGGGAATTTTCGGTTTCTGGGGACTTCGTTTTAAAAGGTTCCATGTCAATAAATTTCCGGGGTGTACTGACTATTCTCCGGGCATCCATATAAGCAAGTTCTGCTTTTATTCATTCCATCTCTTCCTTTCAGCTTCCAAAGCTGGGGGTCAATTTTTGCACAAGAAAAAACACTTCAATATAGTGATACAATGAAGGTACCCATCGTGGAGAGTACCGGTGTTGTACCTAACATATACAATCATATGACATAAACCTTTTAGATTTACGGTAAATATATATATATATATTTGATATATACAATGCATGGTTGTATATGGAATATTCTAAGGTACGGGAAATTATAACATTTATAAAGCAACGTTTCGGGAACTTCCCAAGGCTACCCAGATGTTCCATTCTGGCCTTAGTTGAGCTGGAAAGTGCAGCGGAACATAAATGGCAATAAAACCTGAGGCAACATATCTCAAAGCCCCACTACCCCAAAGGATAGTGATGTTCGTTCCATATGTTCCAATTTTTTCTGTGAGGTGTTATGTTTATTGAGACAGAACTTTGTCCTCTTAAAGTCTCAAAGGCTTTCAAACTGGCAGTGGCATGTCTTCAATTGGAAACTGTTTACATAAAAGTGATAAAATGCTGATGATTCATGTGTACCTGCACTTGCTGGCAGTGCACGCCATCCCAATTTTTCATGGTGTTTTGGATGGGGGAAGAACTGGTGGACTGGATGGACTGTTCGAACTGCCAGGCTTAAAGCCTCTACCAGTAGACCGGCTCAGTGCAGGTGTGTTGGATACTCTGTCAGCATTTATATAGTTAGACCAAACTTTGCCCATTTGGTAGCAAGGAATCATTTTCTTTACTATCCCAAAGACCATTCTTTGTTTTGGTCTTGGACTTTTAGGGTGTACATACTGGTAGTTGCTTCTTTTTTCGGCCAAGAATTGAATCGTGAATGGAGAAAATAGTTTGCAAACCATTCTGCTTGAACGCAAGTACTGTCGGCTCAGTACTTTTCCAGGATCCTTACAAAGGCCAGGAAGTCAGTATATATATACATATGGGTGTTTCCGAAAATAGTGGTACCCCCAAATCATGTTAATAGGGTTTCCCATTATAAACCATCCATTTTGGGGTACCCCTATTTTGGAAACACCCATATACATTCAAACAGTGATCCAGTGTTATTGGAGCGGCTGATTTTCAAAATTGGGGAAGCTATCCACTGGGGTTTCTCGCTTCTGAAAACGCCTGAATTTGCTATCATCCCTTTATACAAGAATGGTCAGGTCAGTTGACAAAAAATTCAAGACTTGGTTTTTTGGGGTTGGGATGGGTTGGGGTTCATTTTTTCTTACCCCACTCTTGCGTGTTCTCCCTTTATAGCACCCCATTTAGTCACTTAGCCCCACGAAAAGTGGTGCCAGACGACGAAGGAAAAGCGTTTTCGCATTTGGATGGCTCGTTCTGGCTCACCAACACAGGAAGGTGGCTTGGAGGCGGGTGATGGTCAAACATAGGAAGGTTGCTTCCCTCACAAGTCGCCAATGTCCGAATCTAGGATTTGAATACACGCAGGGAGAAGGTGAAGATGCATAAACATAAATGAAAAGACTAGGATGCAGCAGGTGCAACTAGCTGGGTGACCGGTGTGCATGAATTTTGCCTTTCTTTTTGCTTAATTTGTGGATGCAGCGAACCGTAAGAAGTCCGCGTTGCATGTGCACAGGAAGAGGAGAAGGCCGAAGAGGAAATGGAACCTGAGATGCGCCTGATAAACTGTTGCGCAGCTGCTGCACGTCTCTACCTGATACCGAAGAACCAAATCTAAGTGTGACCTTAGCTGCACACTCAATACAGGGATTTAGCGTGTCATATTTGGTAAATATTCGTTGGATAAGTAAGGCTATGGCCTGTTGAATACATGATGCAGATTTCAGCCCCTACCTGCCATGTGGTGTTGGTTGGACAACTGCTGTAACCCTGAGCGCAGCTAGGGAGAAATGGCCCAGCTCAAGGCATTGAAGGGCCCAAACTCCGGACGCTGGAACTTTTGATGCGAAGCTTTCAGAGGTTCGAGAAAGTTCGAGAGCCCTGTATCTGATGCGATACCGCGATATGAAATGGGTTTGTAATACATGTAATGGTTTTACTTCCCGAAGGATCAGTGTATGGTATACAAAGAATCATTTGCAAAGTCATCGGTTGGTGCACATTTTAATTGCAACTTGCGGAGAACTGCCAAGCGGTTTCAGCTGTACAGGCTCACCATGTCTCACAATGTGCAGTTTCATATATGCTCCTGACGGAGACCTTTTGACAACTTGGGGCACCCAAGGATTCTTAGGGGAAGTTTACTGCATGAGTGATCTGGATTGTTGCTACAGGCTTGTTGACTCAAGTATTTTTTGGTTATTGATCAACGATTAACATACTGCCATCGCGAAAAAAACGAGAAACCCCTAGGACATCGGGAATTTTTCGATGGAAGCCTTGGGACGCCTACCAAAAACACATGTTTTTTATTTAACTGAAAAGGGCGGCAAGTATGATTGAGGTATTCCGGCATTCCTCCCTGCACATTCCTTATGAATAAGGTACACAATTTATATTTTGATATATTTTGCAGTAGATTACTATAGAATCTATAAGCATGTTTCATGTAGACACTTGTGAAACTTGGAATCGAAAGCCTTCAAATATGGCCCCGCAGCCATGTCGTCGCGTCAGCCAAACATGAGTAGTAGATGATGTTGCAATCTTCCAAACATGATCCGATGGTCCTTTTCAATTTCAATATTTTAAAGCAACATCGAATTATGTAACAGTTTCTGGATGGCCAAACTGTAGCAACCTTCCTACAACTCCGCGAATGCTGGCTTTGCTCCAGGTTCAAGATGTAAACATTTGTGTATATGATATAGACATAGAAATATATGTACATATTGATGGACTTATTTAAAATCATAATACACTTTTCCCTCCACATGTTCCAGCCATATCATTTCCTCCTCCTCTCCGGCCAAAAAAGAAAGCATTAAGAAACGCCCAGTTGATGAAGCTCTTCTTCTCCTGGGACGCCGTGACCATGTGGGAAACCGGCTGTATGTTTGGAGAGTGTGGAACAAGTTCTCACGGGATCTAAGGAGGGGAAGCAAAACATGCAAGTTGTGCAACATCCATACCCACACGCTCCATGTATGGCATATTGAACTACTTTTGGTAAATGAAGGTAAATATTCCATACATGGAGCATTTGGGATATGGATGGCTTGAAACCGACAATTGGGGACACGGATTGAGGGCGCAGTGAAGAGAGATAATATCATTGGAAGCCATCGCTTCCACATTTGTACATATGGATAGTTATACAAGAGGTTTATGGAAGAAAACAAGTGTAACAAAGGTGATCATAAGGTGTAGCACGTCTTTTTGTAGGGGCATATGTGCAGTATATAGTTAGACTTCCAAAGCATCAATTTAGTTCCCTTTGTCGGGCTTAGCAGATTGCTTCAAGCATCAAACAGGATGTGGAAAGCACAATGTGTTCACTTATGGTGACATGCATTCTTACATCATGCAATCGGGAATTCTCGTCAGTTTCGTCCACACACTCGTATTTTCTGTCAATTTTTGTTTGGTTTCTTCGGACCGTATGATCCGTATGATGTATGACTTAACTTGCAGACGGATTCGCCAGGTTGATTCCAGCTGCCCTGTACTCCTTGCAAAACGGCTTGCAGTATGTGGCAGCCAGCAATCTTGATGTTTCCGTACCTCGATTCTGCTTTCAGAAGTGTGTTTTTTCCCATTGATTTTCAGCATCGTTTATGTTGAGAATTTTGGTTTGTATCCCAAGTTGTCAAAAATGACATCACATTCTTGGAGATTTGGGCTTTCCGTTTTTTTGGATGTCATGAAGACTACTCAATCTTGTAGTTTCACTTGCATCATGTGGGCTGAGGTGTGCCAAGTATTGTACCAGCCCCTTGGATTTCCTGAACCGATTTGCATCACATGTCACACGTGTCGTACTGGTACATCAATAGTACGTCCTATGAAGACATGACATGGAATATTTGAAGGAATATTGTTTGGTCATTCTGCTTCTCGCGTGCTCAGGATGCAACACACATTTGTGAAGGAGGATTGAGGTTTATGTTACGATCATATCGCCTTTGTTTGGGTATCTCTAGGTTTGTTACTTCTTCTACAGTCCCAGCACACACAAGTACATACCAAGGATGAAGCTGGTGACGACGGCCCTCTTCAGTCCCTTTAGTTGCATGCAGCTACAGCACTTGGTGCATTCGCAGAGGGCTAGTAATTTCCCCTATCCATGTGAGGAGGTTAGGATCCAAAACAATACTTAGGTTCTTTAACACAGCCCTGAAGTAAATCCTAGACTTCACACTTGTTCCAGGTGTGTTGAAAGAATTGGGCTTGTATACAGGCCATAGTGAGTCTACTTGAGATGTGCCACCACTGGCAGGAGTTCAATAGATTCAATATGATTCAATCGATGGTGGTTCTCAAGAGTCCTCCTGTAAGATGTGTGCCTTCTAAGGAGTGCTCATACCTGGAATGTCTCACTTGACATCCCCATTGTGCCATATTGTGCCCAGGTGTCACAATGCTGGGGCGACAGCTGTCCAAAAATCAATGGCTCGGCATTGTATGCTGTGCCGCTGGAGCCACTTGGTGGTCTTATCAATTTGACTAAGAAGACTGGGTATGTAGATGATGTTTCAACTGGATTATTGCTACTATTTTGATGACTTTTGATGTGTTTGATATGTTTTGTTACCCTCCCTGTGTTTGTACTCATTTTTCAACTTCTATCCGCTATGAACTGATGTCATTCTCGGGAGGTTGATTTCCGTCCCAGGTGGGTGTGGTGCAGCTAGCCACCATTGAGACACAGAGTCAAAACGAGCAGAGCCGGCAGGACAGCTATTTTTTGAATGGCTGGAAGCTAAAGAATGATACTGTTTATGGACAAAATCCTGCACCACCAAGGATGATAATTATCCCATTGTTTATAGGGTTTTAACCATCCCAGGTGGTTGTTTCGGATTTTGTGTCCATCAACAGTAGTTTTCCAAAAAATGGCTAGGGCTCCCATGAGTCATTTTCCCGATTTCAAATTCTCGGAGGCTTGGATTGGATTTTTGGCAGTGACTACGGCATGTGTGACCAGTGGTGGGGACGCCCACAGTGGGGCAGGGAGCTGGATCCTCCAGCTCCATTGCGTTCCCATCATTATGAAAGCCATCAAAGGCCATATTATGATACATGGTTTGTTTGGGCTACCAATGGGGTATATACATGTAAACACCTATATCATATAGATAGTATATAGATATACAACATCGAAAATGCTTTGTACAAAGTCTAAAGGTATGTATTCCATTATGTCAACATCTTGTGTTTGCGAGAGCATGTGTACTCTACCTGAAACCACTTGCAAGGTTTGGCTGCCGTTTACACGGAGAAGATCTTCAAGACCCTTTGCTTGAGTCAGAAAGGGGTAATCGACAGACAACTGCCGTCGTGGATGACATCAACCAATGTAAATGCTCATTGTTGGTCTCACTCGGAAAGTCAAGGGAAAACATACTGTCATATTCCTGCAGAACAGTACCAAGAAGTCACAAGTCAATAAGCAAGCAAAGAAAGAAACAAAGAAAGACGGAAAGAAACACGCATAGAAAAAATCACATTGACAGATTTGTGCAAGAAAAAGGCTTCGTGACATTTCATTTCAGCTAGTTTGATGGCAACGCTTCGCGCGAATTCGCAAGAGACGTGTTTGTTCCAAGCACCGCATCCTCATTTATAACTTATAACTTACAACATACAAATTTGATAGTAAGCTGGGAAACATGTGTAGTTTATGCTCCATTTTCGCAATTTGCATACATACATCTAGTATATATGTATTTATGTATTATTTATATATTATATATTTGTTTATAGATACTGTATATATAAGTATATATATATATGTTTTCAATGTTTATTTCAATATATATTATATGTTTTTTAGATATAAATTTGAATACATAGATAGATAAATACATAGTACATGCGTGTACATTTGCAGCCTCGTGTTCACTAGAAGGCCAATCCATACTTCTCAAATCTTTCTTCCTGAGGACTGGCAATACCAGCAACCTGTCGGCATATCAGTTTGTTCTGACACGGAGCTCCTGCCATCCTGCAAACATGACATCATGAGACAACTGGGCATTGAAGTTTACGTACGGAGATTCTCCAAGAATTCTCCAAGAACATTCCCTTCTCTTTGCACTACAAGATGTTTGCATTTTTTGCTTTTGACATACGGTTATATACAACGTACATACGTATATTATGATTATATATATTTTGTAGCCTTGGAATTAGCAAGTTCCAGGGAGAATGTGTTGATTATTGATAGCTGATCTTCGTTTGGGCAGCAGCCAGGCCTTTGGGTCAGGAATATGCATCTTGCATCATGGTCTTTGGTGGCCGTTGGCGCCAGCATGTACGCCACTGAAGGTGCTAAAATCAGCCTCTTGTCATGGTTTGGCGGGGGCTGCCACGGCTGTTTGGTGGTGTGAGTTTGAAGGAGCTATTAGGAGAAGAAGGCATCAACTTTAAAACATCCCTATAAGAATGGCTGGATCTCAGTGACGTCCAGCTACTCTGCTGTTTTGAAAGTTTCCCGTTCGGCATGGTCCTTTTTGGACCCAAGGACGTGTGCCGATCCTCGAGTTGAAAAAATGGGAGTACGTTTCTTGCTATATTTGCGATATAACTTGCAAAGAATACTAAGATCTTCATGCAACCAGCATTGCGAAAGGTCTCTGAAAGATACAAGATCAGTGTCCTTTAGGTTATGAATGGAATCCTTTCAGGGGGACTATGCTTCAGCTCTTTCTGTTCAAAGACCCGTGTTTTCAAGCACTATGATGCAGAATTTTTAATTATGTCCCTGCAACCTTTCCTGTAGCCCAGGTCACAAGGGCTTCTTCTTCAGATGGGATGCACTGGTGTGCAATTTGGCATTATTTTTTGGCATATCGAGCGACAAAGTTTGAAATATCACCATGTGATGCCATGGATTTGATATGGTTTGACAACACATTATTACTACAAATATCTACAAATTGGAAATCCGAAAGGCACAAGTGCAATTTTCACGACAGGCCAAGATCAACACAGTCCGTCCGTACTTGACATCCACAGATATTCACCATAGTTCTCTCAGAGCTGATTTCTAGCCTTGTCAATGCTTGGTACTATGACCATTGGAGCTTTTGGATTTACATATTGTTTGCATGGTGAGGTGTTGAAAATAATGCAATGTGCTCAGTCCAGACAAAAGAGTGAAGAAGAGGTGATGTAAAGAGTTATCGTTTCAACAAACATGACAATAATGCCATAAAATGCATTGTCACACGATAAACTAGATAGTAGTTATTCTGAAGTGATTGATTTGTCAGGCATCGCCGTGTTTGCCGCATGGCTGAGGCACAGTGGTGTCTTTGCAGGCGTTAGGAGGCATGGCAGTGGCAGTCTCATGCTTAGAATTACTGTCACAGGCCAAGGTAGAGGTTTGGTACATCATGATTTCCCCAGGGTAACACGTTTCAGAAAATTGTTTATATCAATCTCCACTGCATCACTGTTCAGCTTCTGATGTCAACTCTTCCGCCTCACTCTTGGAGAAAATGAGATGGTTTTGCATGTTTTTGGCATTTTCTTTCCAATTTGCCATGGCCTACCCTCCAGGAAACTGACTAACCTATCCCCCAAAAATGGCATTTTGAAGATGATTTTCCTTTTCCCAAGGTGGGATATGTTAATCCCCTGGAGGGTAGTTGATTTCACAGCGGTTTCTTCAAAGACAACCTCAGGTTGTGGCGAAATATGCCGACAACATCTCGTTGCTTGGCTTCAAAGTACCCCAAAGGTTTCCAATGGAACGGGGGTAAGGGAATCCTTCAGAAAAATGGACTCAGAAATCAAGTTTGGAATGTTTATATATGTATATTATATGTGTGTGTACATACTTTTATACTATACATAGATTGGGGGTTGCCAAAACCATGAAACAGTTGGTGAGTAATCTGTTCATTTTTTATGAAGGGAAGATGTGTTCATTGATTTTCCCAGATTTATAGACATGTGCCTTCAATCAATTCATGGAAGATCTACCCGCAAGTTCTATGAAGATGAGCCCAATCAAAGCAGCAGCAAAGCTTCGATGGTATGGATCCACGTGTATAGATGTGAGGGAATGCTTGGGTGCAGTCAACTGACTTCCATCAGTCTTGCGATGTCACTCAGCAGTAGCAAGATTTCACCGACTCGCGGCACTTAGGAAAGGATTTGCCACGGCAGCTTGCCACAGCATTCAGTGTGAGTCAGCGAATAAGAGTCGACCAGGGCGGCAACTGGCAAGCATGGGTTTTCAGATTGTTCCAATAAGGAATGACTTGAAAGCGTAAACGGTAAGTGCACCCTACCAGTTTTTGAGCTTACAAAAGTCGCACAGACTAGAAAGACTTGCAAGTATGTGTAAAATGTGAGTCCAACTGAAGGCATTTGTATTTTCATGAGCTTTTGGGATGGCAGCAATCCAACATTGCATGCTTTGACATTTTTTTTATGTAGACTCATGTGATCGAAATGTTGACTGCACTACACTGCCGTTATGACACTCATGTTGAGTAGGGAACACTAGGATTTGGGGAGAACGTTGACGATGTGTTTCCACGTCTTCCAGCCTTGAGATTTTTGCAGAGGTTTTCTTAAGTTGAAGACTGTTAAGACGAGGCTCCCTCATGTTCATTTCAATCATTTCAATTGGTCAGAGTCCCTTTGCTCCTGAAAAATTACAGATATTGACAGATTGTAGCTTGCTGAACTGCTTGATCCTGAAATGGGAAGCTAGATTTTCATCCCTACATCCTTTAGCAGCTTTAGCATTGGGTTTTGGTGAACTTCATGGCATCTCGTCTTGTCAGTATGCTCATGCCTTGACCGGTCAAGGCTGTTTCCATCGTCCTGACCTGCATTGCATCAGTTTTCATCTTCAACATGCAGCTTGGCAACACTGGAGGTTCCACATAGCCGTACTGATCATACGTGGCATTAATAATGGAAACAATCATGATTTGTTGGAAAAAACACTGATTATGTATTTGTAAATATATATATATATATATACGTGTGTGTGTGTGTGTGTGTGTAACAAACATGATTGCCAACATGATTTGGTATAACAAAATGGTTTGTTTTAATCAACCTGTTATATGCTGTGTACTTATAGCAGTGCGGGAGTATTTCTAAATGAATGATGATATACATATATACATATATATCATTATATATCCGGACATTGCCTTTAGTTGGATGACTGCCCAGGCAACCTTCGGGCATTTTTCTGTTGGGGACGAGTTTGGTCATCGCATCGTTGTTCCTGGGATGCATATGTTTCATGGTCGTCCAAGGCGGAAACATGCAAAAAACAATGTAGCCATGATTTATTTATGATGGATGATAGGTCAGTGATAGGTAGGTCATTTGGTGAAAACCAAGTTTACATGAAATCAAACCTGGCTTTTTTTTGTCAGGTACTTGTACACCTTGAGTTGGGAGGCTCAGCTCCATGACTGCCGGTCCGACAGGTGAGAGAATTCCAGGTTTTCGGTGACCCGAAAGGATGACCCACAAAACCAACACCATGGATAGCCAAGGCCCACCTCAACCTGCTGGTTATATGCAGGTCCAAAGCAAGGATGGGAAAAGTCGATTTGGAGTTCGCAAACCAAAAAATCTCAGCAAGTCTTTGGGCTCTTCAGGGTATCTTTAATCCGGAGGTTATTAGTTGCCGAAGCTTGACTTTTGGTGATGCACCTTCACAAGTAAAGTCAAGGTTGAGAGTCGGACACCAGTTTTTTGAAAAGTGATCTTCATAGTCGTCACATGTGGTCACTGTAGGGCTTACTGTATCCATGTTTATCCCATGATTACCTGGGTTCGCCGCTTAGTGTAGGAACTACCAGTGCTGACAGGAGGATGTGGAAGTCATCGATGTGAACGGCAGCCATTCCAGAGCGATTCAACTAGGCGCCCAGAATCCTCCGGAAAGTTCGAGTTTTTGGGTATTTCTTCGGGAGAGGCATGTAAAGAGCTACTGTTTGGATCTTTTTGGGGATGTAACATGGAGATGCGTGTTTCTATGTATTTATTCGCATGCTGGTGTTTCATTTTTTTTCATACTGGAATGGTGTCTATTACTGTAATATTTGCTCTTACATGTATATCATGGATTTATTCAACAGATATTGCTAGTTGCTGACAGTTGCACAAGAGTTGAAGTGACTTATTATGTAAATTTTCGATGATCCAGGGATTATATAATTCCGTGCCATGGAGACTTACAACTTGGCAACTTCACTTTGGTCCAGGTAAAAACGCCCTGTGATTGCCGGCTGAACCGCATCCACGGGACGACCGGGGTTTTAGTCTTTTTGTGCGGCGCGGAAAGATATCGGAATCTCAGAATCTCTTTGCGGAAATGGAAAGTTGCCAAGGTTGCAACGATACCAAGATCTGAATGACATAATTATATACCTTTGTTGCGATTCCAAAGGTAAAGATATACATCTATCAAACTCCCTTGATCTATGAGGATAATCACTGGAAGTTTTTGCTGGTATTGTTGACACATGCCGGTTCAAAAGTTTCCTTTGTCATAGCAGATTGATCCTTTTGAGAATTGTAAATCCTTCATGTATTTGAGATCCTGGTGCCTGGTACTTCCCAGGAAAATCTCTTTGCACCACGGGCGCCGAACTCTTTTATCAATCCACCGTCAGCACACGTCTCTGACCGTCTTCACGTCGCCGGAACCACAAACCGCTTGGGCGGCCACTGCCAACGTTGCAGACCGTGTCCGCTCGGCTTGTTGAAAACTAGAAACTAGCAGTAAGGGACTGAACGAAGTGGGAAATCAATTCATTCAACATGAAGGGAACATGAGGTGAAGGTAATTCACGAAAGGCTTTTGTTTGTTTTTTGCTTCTTTGCATATCCTTATGTTTGTTGCAGGTTTGTATGGGCATTTCATGTATATATACTTGGCTCAAGCTTTGGCTTAAATTCCATGTGGCTTAGTGATGTTTTTTTTGCATCGATCCAGGTCATGCTGATCCATCGTCAACAAATGCTTCGAGAGCTTCTGGAAAGTTCAGATGATTTTACCCATAGATGTTTTGTTGGATTTTTGGTGACAAGAATTCTGTTGAAATGTGATATGTTGCTTGAACTCAAAGACTTATCACTTCAAACATCATGAGCAGACAAAAAAACAGTAGAACAGAAGGATAGTGTCATTATCATATCATTATATCTCACTACAGGGGGTTGCGTTGGCACCCCCTGGGTGGCCCGCCCGGTTTGAGCGAGAAGCTCATCCCATGAAGTCTAGAATAGCTAGGCCCGTTGAAGTCCTGAGCTTAAATCGCTTTGAATTTGGAACCTCAACTACCGGACAATTGCCTTGGGAAACTTATGGTTGAAACCGGCCGGCCTTGTGGAATTCCTGTTCATGACAAGTTTTCTGAGTTCATGGGGAGAAGAACTAGATCACTTGTTAGTTGATATTGCTTATAAGAAATGAATTGATGGTTTGCAAGCACTATCTTGTTGGACGCCACAACGTTAAGCTTTGGACAAGATGTTGTTGCCATCGTTTTTTCTTGTTTGGCTTATGTTGAAAGGATATAACACATCCACAATCAAAAAACGGAACTGAATTTCGATCAACGCATCCATTCCTGGCATTTGGTGATACTGAGGGACCAGGTATACCTGGGCCAATGCCTGCCATGATGAGGTGAGAGACGGATTGGAGCCATACCCCTGGCGAGAGAGGGATTCAGTATATATATAATATATATTTACATTTATATATGGGTGTTTCCAAAAATTAGGGACCCCCCAAATCATTTATTTTAATAGGGTTTTCCATTATAAACCATCCATTTTGGGGTACCCCCATTTTTGGAAACACCCATATAGATAAATATTCAATGATGTTCATAGCTAATGTATGGTGGAGATAAACTAGAGAAGGCTGAAGAGAGAGGGAAACAACAAACAAATTCAATATTTGATTGTTTCGATTTGACAATTGCGGTGGTGTATCTTTCCCCCCAAGCAAAAAACAAAACATGTTCCTTTGTATATCGTATCAATTTGTGGTTTCGCCTTCCTGGCTCAAAAGTTGAAGAAATCCTCTCGCCGCAGCTGTTCCCCAACAAATGTCGGTGATTTATAATGCCAAGGTGCTTCCACAGGTGAAAGACGAAGAACCCAAGTCAAAGATATTGGTAAATTTTGGATTGCTGTCTGGAAAAGAGGTTTTTGAGGTGGAACTGTCAGAGCAGGCAACTGTTGTGGAGCTAAGGGAGAAAGTGGTATCACAGTTGGGCTACACAAAGGGCTCGCCATTTGAAGAATTTCAACCAGCCTTTGATTGGAAACGCAAAGATGGAACTGAACTTCCTGGCCATGAAATTTTAAGCCAGTTGGAAGAGTTCTACGTTGAGGAGAAGAGGCAGGAAATGGTTTCTGCAGTGGTGAGTCACTGCAAAACACGGCAACACCACGGGAGTGACTCCTGCAAACTGGACAAAGTGCCAACCTGGATGAGAGATGACAAAGAGGTAATCATGGCAGCTATGCAGTTGTCTCCCAGGCATTTGGGATACGCCTCCAAAAGGCTAAGAGATGACAAGGAAGTTGTACTGTCAGCCTTGGAGATAGACGGCCAGCTGTTGGGACATGCGTCAAAGAAGCTGAGGAACGATCGAGATGTGGTCCTGGCAGCTGTGAGAAAATGTGGCTGGACTTTGGCGTATGCATCAGAAAACCTCCAGAATGACCATGAAATGATCCAGGCTGCAGCAGCTGCTGGCCAGTCTGAGTCTGGCATACCAGACTGTCCCCTGGTCCGCCTGTTGGTGCCGTAGGATGTAGAGAGATAGAGAGTCTCTCTTTGTTATTGTTGATATGGACAAAATTTGGTTCAACATGTTAAACCACCTGGGAGGCAAACATGTGATTTGCAAGCTAAGAATCCCCCTGTAAGCATAGACAGCAACATCAGAACGAATTTGTGCAGGATTTTCTTCCATCAACGCTACGTCAAAAGCAAACTATAGCAACTTCAGCCGACCAAAGGTAGTACTGTCCTAGGGGAATCATGATAATCATGGGGAATCCTCTCTAAAGGCCCTGCGTGTAGGTTGGCGAATCATTATGGGTGTACTGGTTTACCCATGATAGCTTGTTTTCAGAGATGCTCATGGTGGCAGTTTGCGTTATCCAACATGTGCTTCCAATTGGCACATCTTGGTATTGATTTCAACCAGCGAGGGACGCCGCATCGAGCAGTACTGTCGGTTTCATTTTTACTCAGTTACTCCTGTTGCATATTTTGTTTGATTGACTTTTTAAAAGTTTCCAGGTGCTCACGTTCGCCAAACTGAACAGGAACACGAAACGAGAAACTCATAGAATTCCCTTGAGAAAGGGAATTCTGCCAAGGGCAATTGTGAGTTCGATTGCTGGTTTTATAAAATGTGTGTGTGTGTATTTAGATTGTGATCATTTGATTGGGGTAAAGGCAGCATTGATTGCCTGATACAGTCTCGTGTTTGATTTATTCCAG
Source organism: Breviolum minutum Mf 1.05b.01 (assembly GCA_000507305.1). Classification (NCBI taxonomy): domain Eukaryota; class Dinophyceae; order Suessiales; family Symbiodiniaceae; genus Breviolum; species Breviolum minutum. The sequence continues at coordinate 25,944 of DF240171.1, forward strand.
TTGAGTCACTGCGTCATCAAGAGCCAATAGTTCCTAGTTCATAAGATCACGTGTCCTTGATATTTGTTGCCTAGTTAGTTATGCCTAGTTTTTGCAGATCATTTTTGTTTGTTTTACTTGTAACGTATTCCAACTCCATTGTAATCATAGTTTGACAGCATCAACTCTTGTTATAGTTATAGCTTATGTTGGCTTAGGCATATGATAAAATAGTACTGTATGTTTAACGACCCTTCAGATGCATTGAAGAGCACCACCAATCCTTTGGGACCAAGTTTACCAATGGGTTTTCCCCCCGAGTTGGCAGGGCAAAATCAAAAAAACGAACTGTGCGTAGGGACCGCTCTGAGCAAGATAAGGAGGTGTCGAAATCAATTTGCTAATGCATGTTAGTTATATATAGCAACCTCGCACATGCCATAACACATTCAGATGATATTTGTTGTTTTTTTTTCTCAGTAGTTTTTGTTTGTGGGAACTGGGAACTCGCTTTGGCCCAAGACGGGCTATGCAAGCAGAAGTTGCGAGACTCACAGCAGGATAACTTCTGCATGACAAAAAGAAATCATCCGAGTGGTGACTAAGAGTTGCACAGATCTTGAGAACATAATCAGATTTGACTATTTTTCAGATGGTTTGGTTCAACCACCATCAACCACCTACTGTAGATTGGAGCGCCGGATGTTTCGCTGACGGAGATGTCTCGATGATAGTGGATGACAGTTTTTAGAAACGTTTTGTTGTTTTCTTTGAAATGCAGGGGACTACCTCAGGCCACTTTCTGATGGAAGACAGGCTAGACATGGTTAAACATTTCTCGGGCTAAAGTGACTTTTGATAATCTACACACACATTTTCTGAGATTACAAGAGCTAGATTGGCCACTTTCATATTAAAATATGGTCATCTAGCCTCCAGATGGGGGGATTGGATGGGGGATTGTTTACGTGTACCCCGACATGTTTGAATTATGCCATCAGATGATATGCTCCCTGGAACAAGCATTTCCTCAGTGATATGCTTCCTGGAACATCATCCACCTTTCAGATGGCTTTCAACGTGGAAGGCCTGATGGGTACGAAGACCGTACCTTACTACCGAGTCAGCAACCAAGTGGATCTCATGATGAGGACGACTTCATTTGGGGAGTCAACAGGCTGAGGTGAAGGTTGGTAAAGCCAAATCAGAAGCCAACTGGCTTTTCACCACCATTTTATGCGGTAGTTGTGAAACATGATTATTGAACTTTAGAACTATATATATATACCCAAAATTGAGAGATATAGATATGGACCAGTAACAATATTTTTTCTTTTAATATGCATGATATTTATTGATATTCCGCATTCACAAAATAAATATACATATATATATATATATACATAAATTATCAAGTGTTATTATTTAAATTTATATCCCGAATATATAAACGTGTAATGATTTGGGAAACTAACCATTGACACTCCTCTGTGTGTTGATTTAGTTGGGCGCATCGAAAACTTCATCCTGGCAGGATTGTCCTTGCGCTGCTTGTGAGACCCATCGTACTTTCCACTCCTTGTTGAGAGGGTGCGGTTTTGTGGCGGATGTAGCAGTAGTTTAAACTTTAAACTTGGAGGTGACTGGGAAACACAAAAGCAGACTGAAAGAGCAAATTTGTTGATACAAACTAATTCCATGCTTTTACAAGAGAACATATGAAATGTATTGAAATGTAGAGTTTTGTTGTTTCAAAAGGTCTACGGAAACCATGGCATACTTCATTAACCTTTGGTCAATTTTGGTCTAACCAAACTTGTAGATTTGGTTTCTTTGGCCGCTTCGTTTGGCCCATGCATTCGTTCCGCAGAAAACCGGCTGCATATACTGCAAACATACATGCTGCAATTACATGTTTTTTTTTAAACGTGTTTTTTTACGTCGTAGTATATTCAGCTCTTTTAGTCTTTGTGTGTTTTTCCATCCAAAAAGACACAGGGACTGTGTGTTTTCTTACATCAATATTCTACTTTTTGGATAGATACCTGAGCCACACATCTTCAACAAAAAACCATCCAAACTTTAGATATTCTTTCAGGTCTTAAAGTTGCAAGTAAGACTTGAAGAAATCCCAGATGCCCCATGGGATTTGACAAATTTACCTACAATTGGCCTAATATTTATGGGATCAAATGTAGGTACAAGGTGGGCCCCTACGATCGTTATAAATGGGGTGAACTAACCCCTATAAATGGCCTTATGACTGGGTAATTGGGGTTATAACCCTACTTCTATATGGATGTTTCCGAAAATAGTGGTACCCCCAAATCATCCATTTTAATAGGGTTTTCCATTATAAACCATCTATTTTGGGGTACCTCTATTTTTGGGAGCGCCCATATAGGAGTTATAACCCAATATTATAACTGGTAGGGACCCCCGTGTTTCAGAGCGCCAGGTCTGAACCAATGAGACCTGCAAGGTCGAAGGTATCTAAACCGGTGCTGGGAGACCGAGGTGGACACGGGACAGGTGTAAATTTGATTCTTATTGCAGTTACCTAGCAAAAAAAAATACTCAAAAATGTTTTCATATGAGTGCTCATATAGTGATATAATGACATTATGTAATTATTCCTTCAGATTATCTCAAAGATGGACTTTTTTTCTGGTGATGAATTGGTTAAATTATATATGTGTACAAAGTTCTGTAGCGCACTTAGTTCATGTTACAGGTTAATAACTATCTTGATGTGTTTATGTCCTTTTGACTTTGAAGTTGCCATGATGATCCCGTGCAAACACTGAGGCGCCGGCCGCCAGCCAACTGGGACTCCAGTGAAGGTGCACCGCTGAGTGAAAATGGCCCCAAGCCACCACTTCGTTGGGAAGCCTGGAGGAAATAATGGGAACGGCCTCTACGAGAAACGCTTGTAAACCACAGGAATCATAAGACATGAAAGGTCTTGAAAGAGTTATCCTCATCATTATTTTGCGCGCATTGTTCAATATTGATGAATCATATTTGGACAAAATTAAGTTGACGTCAGGTGAAGTCAATGCAACAAGTTCTTTTTTGATGCAGGAATCTCTTTGATTTTTAGTGCAGGTTGGTGGAACAACTCTATTTTTTTTCGCGTTGATATCCATTCAGGTAATGGTTAATTGCTGGTTTGAATTAGTGGGATCCCCTTGTGAAAGGGATTGTTACTTGGGGGTACTGCTAGAATCCCAAACCACCAACTCAAACTACCAATTTATCATTTGTTGATTCATGCTTCATGGAATGTCAGCAGTATCAAGCATCCCTCATCACGTCGTGGCAACCATCGGGGCCGTCATTGAAGGTCTTATGAAGTGGAAGGGCAATCCAGCTGAAGCTGAAGAGGTGCTTCTTGGTGAAGTTCGGAGCTCCAGTCATGGCAGAACAATTGGTATATTTTGAACATTTCAAGCCAAGAGTTCTCCATAATGATGTTTAACCAGCATCAATTGTCCAAAATAATCATGCATTTTTTGCCATTCATATTAGGGAGCCTTGCCATTTCCAATATACACACAACAATCATCCGCATAAAACTACAAATGATCGACGTTAATGAATTGTTCATGTCACTTATACCAGAAAATTGATCTGGGTGTTTCCGAAAATTGGGATATACCCCCAAAATGGATGGTTTTATAAGGGAAACCCCCATTAAAATGGGATGATTTGGGGATATATACCCCTATTTTTGGAAACGCCCATATCTCCCCAGCGGTTGAAACCGAACTCAACGAGTTTCCGTCAGGAAGCTCCTCGAGTTCGGCCCGCCATGCCACCACGACCAACGGAGGGACCGTCACGGATACGGCGACCAAGACAGAAATCAGAGACTTGGCATCAAAAATGCAGTGGAAATCATGGGGTCGACATGTAAAATGAAACACTCATTTTACATCAATGGTTGTTTCTGGTTCCCTTAATAGGTGGTAGGTGATATATAATCACCCAATTGGCAGTCTATACCACTTATATATACCACTTATATATTGCCAATTGGGTGATTATATGCTATACCTACCACATTAATGGAACCAGGAAACTCCATTGATTTACATGGATAGTTTTGTGGATAGTATGAAATTCTTGAAAACCAGGCCTGTGAAGGTTTGTACAACCCAGATTCACTAAGAACACACGTGACTTCGAGGCTTCAAGCAGACCGAAAACATGTTGTATTGCTTCTTTAATTTTGAAGGACACTGCAAGACACATTGAACCACCGAAAAATCATAATTTGCATCAGCATCATTCCCAACATTGGCACCGAAACAGTCATCGTTGTCATTGTCATGCAAAACCACCACCATCCCCGACAACGATGACAACCACGACAACAACAACAACAACAACAACAACAACAACACCACCACCACCACCACCAACAACAACAACAACAACAGCAGCACTAACTGAAACATCGTTGTCATTTTCATCCCCATCATCATCATCACCACCACCATCTTCATAATCATCATCACCATCATCATCACCATCATCATCATCATCATCATCATCATCAGCATTATCATCATCATCATGTTTATCACCGTCTTTATTAGATCAATCACCAGAGCGTCTCAAATTTCCAATTTTAGATCATGTCATAAGATTTGAGCAGTGCTGAATTTGATTTCCTTTGTGATATTCTATTCTGCTGGTTGGTTAATAGGTATCCTTGTTATAATGGCTTAGTATAACCCGTTTGTAACATTTGCTGTAAGTAGGACAGGTATGATAATCCATCAAAACAGCTGCAAATAACTCTTCCGAAACATTTTGTACTTGTGTAGTCTAATCCCGAACAAAAGTAGCAAAATCTGTCCTTGGTCACCGCTTTCGATCTCAGGATTGGAATTCAGATGTGGCACAACCTTTGGACGCAGAAGTTCCAAGCTCCGCACCGGATGTGGTGCAGGCGAAGCTTTGGAGACCTTGGATCGTTGAAACAAAGGGGGCACCAGTTGTATGGTTCATTGGCAGGTCATAAACATCCACAAAATGGAATGTCCAAGAATGATGAAAACCATTGAAAACCCATAAGTACTATACTTATTCAAACTTGAAATGATCACTGATGCCAGCCACTGAGAAGTTGCAGTACCTGCGGTTTCCAGTAAGCATCTTGTTCAAAGACGGAATATGAACTGGGGAAATAAATTGAAATGTGTGTCAGTACAGCACCGGGGCCTTTTTAAGGGACCATGGTGAACAAGGGTGGTTGGCAAGCCTGCAGTCACCCTTCCACGCTTCCTTTCGGTTATAGCCAGGATCGCACTGCCCGCATGGATAGGACAAGGCCGCGCCCTGCTCGTGTGCAGCTCAGTGGTGGGGCTGTCTTGAAGCCATCTTTGACTCCAATCGATCTTGGATTGCTGGCAAGCTGCTTTAACATGATGTGATATATGTACTATTGGATACAATTCCTTAATAAATGCACAGGAATTGGATGTATCCTTTCAAATATATTTTGATGAGTGCAGTTTACGTCATGTCACATTTGGACCAGTTCAACCCGTAAAGGGCGAAGGTGTCAGGTTTACAGTGACACTGTCTTTTGCAGATGCATTCGCAGAACAAACAACTATTCCTTGCCATTCATTTTGTATGTTTGCTGGCAGTTGTTTGTCATGGTGTGTAGGCTTTCGAGGATGTGTGCAGGTTTTTGGCCCGCCAATGAGTGGCAATGAACGCTCCAAGCGCAATCCCGTAGTTTTTTTCTCCAACTGTCAGCAGAAGTCTTGATGGAACGAATAGTCGATCATCAGGACTTGCACATCTTGGTTTACCTTACGTGAAGTGAAAATCATTTCTACTTTGATATCCTGAACATTTTTTTTAACACTGTGAATAATTTCATTTCTGAGGCATACCAAGGCCCATAGCAGCCAATGAGTACAGATTGAAAGACTGGGGGCACATGATAGACTGATAGTACTGTCAAACCAAAAGGATGTGCATCTATAGTACTAGAAAATCCTACGTTTTGGTTTCCTTAATGCTAGCAGAATTTCTCAAGTCAGCGTACCACTCAGGAACTATCAGAGGAGCTTTTTTCGGAGCTGGGAATGATACCCAATCGTAGGGAGCAATTTGGAGCCCAACAATCCTGACAGTCATCAGGAGGATGTAGTGAATGATCATTTATCATTATATTCAATTTCTACACACATAATTACCACAACTTGAGTAGTTGCCTTCTTTGTAGACCAGAGGCAGCACGCATCAGACCCCAAATTTTTGCAGAAAATTTTAGCCCCGCTTAGCTACCATGGCACAACTGACACCTCCAGATGATGGATCCATGGAGAGGCTGGAATCTGAACCAGTGATGTTCATGTTTCCCATCCAGATGGCAATTGGGCAACAAGGATTTGACTAAACTGCAGCTTGTAAGGACCTTTGCTGGGACATGGTGTAGTTATCTAGTCACACTGCACCTTGAGCTAGATATGAACAGTACAGTAATGTACAGAATGTGTATATATGTAGACTTTCCCACACTTCATTGTTCGTTTTTTGTACCTACTGTACATCATGAGCATGTATATGTATAATTGAACATATACGCATATGATTAAACATGCGACATTAGATGTGCGAGCAGCTAGTGGTTGTTTGTTTTCAGGCCAATCGAGCTTGAAGACATCCGCGTTTTGAGGGCTGAATTGCAAGAGCTGCGGAAGGTGAGCTTTTGGGTGGAGCAATCTGCAAGTAAGAAAATGGTTTCAATGAAAGGATCGACAGTGATTAACGCATTTCACAAGAATGGTTGAGTTTATCTACCCTTAAAATGTTGTACAAAAGAGATTTTACCACTTTGAGATTTTTTTGAATTCCCATGGACTAGCCGAATGTATGAACCAATTTGCTAGCGGGAAATTGCACGGGAATATAGCCCATAGTCCCATTGTTTGTAAACAGGGCAGTGGTGGGATAACGTGAACATACAACCACTGCACCATGTCCTGTAAGGGCTGTTTCTTGTTATATTATATACTAACATTTGATGATATTTGATGCAAGCATATAAACATATGAAATCATGAGACCCTTAACAGGTTTTTGCTTGAAAAAACAAAGGGGGTCCACTGGAGATCAGGTTCTTAGGTCGGCCTTCAAATTTATTGTAACATTTTTGATGAATCGATAGTCAATTGAAGATGTCGAAGATCATTTTCTACAATGTTCTTTACTATGTGTTCATAAACGTTGGAATATCCCCCTTCCCAGCAACAGTGGGTAGCAGTAGCACGTAAAGCACAATAGGGATCAGTGATTCTACAAAGTTGCGAGACCCAGCGGCCAGGATTGTGGACAGTTGGATAGCGAGCTGAGGACTTCATTGTCAATATTGGATCTCCATGAATGTCGGTGCACCATATGAGCTCATGAGTTCTCCCTATGTTATTCCTTCCCTAGGTGGTGGTTTCAAATATTCTTTGTTTTCACCTTTGTTCGGGTGAAGATTCGCAATTTGACTAATATTTTTTGGATGGGGTTGGAAACAGCACCTAAGTTCCCCTTTTGGGAAAGACTTTAAGAAGCATTTTTGTCACATTGCAGGAGTAGCAGACGAAGTCTGAATTCAGCAAAGGTGAGAAATGGAGAGCTGAAGAAGAAGGTTCAGCTAAGACCCTCCGACTGCAAATGCCATCAGTTGGAGGTTGGCCCAGCTAAAAACGAACCACGTTTTGAGCACCGAAATTCGGAAGCCGGTGGGATTGGTGTTGGGTTTGGCATGTTTTGAAAGGTGCCCTTGCCCAGTAATGGAGAAAGATATGTTTCAGGAAATTTAATCTTGAGTTGCAACTAAGGAGAAGCTGAAAACAATCGCATCTCTGAAAAGCTTGGAAGTGCAGACCAGGACAGCAACGATTTTTTGATAAAATTTGGCTGTATAGTTTCAATCAGATAGGCGACATGGAACAATAATGGATATTGACTTCATGATCCAATGTGTTTTGTTGGTTTATTTTTTGTTATGATAATGTGTTCAGCCAGTCACTACTACAACATGACGTTTTGGAGCAATAGCACTTCTCCTTCGCAATGACACCACTCAACCCCAAGGCCTTTTTCTTAACCTCGTTTTGGTGAGGCTTTCGTGGAGCTTCAGGAATGGCGTCAAAAGGCCAAACAACAGGCGAGGGAGCAACTGTTGTCCCAAAACCCAATGGGTTTTGTGGAAGAAAACGGATGGAAAAGGTACAAGGATATTGGTGACCTGCCTGGAAAATATATAGTTTACCCCTTATGTGGTTTTAGGGGTAAAGTTGATGGAAATGAACAGCAACTTATCATCCTTTATCCAGCTGTCAGCGGGGGTATTTTTTGGTTGGCCCTTCAGGTGCAACAAGTCAAGGAGTTGCAAGAAGGTATCGAGAATCTTGGCGATTTTAGCCCATCCTGAAAAACGGGAGAACTTGAGCTACCATGGAAAGATGGATTATATATGATTCGGTAAGAGGTGGAGGTTTTGCCAATATTAGATTGACAACTGCTGAAATCAGATTGATTTACATCAAAATCATGAAGCAATCAAACCACAATTTCTGATCATTGAAACGAAATCCCTTTAGCTCAGACTGTAGTTAGGACATATTCAAGAAGCAGTTGAGACATGCGGATGTAACAACAAGCAATGACCATTTGATAGCGTTCTAGTACTCTGAACTGAAGTCTTTGACCTCCATGTATCGCGCTGCTGCAATAACTGCGACACCTTAGAATTGGAGATTCATTGAACAAGCTGTTTTCATGTTACTTTTTTTCTATGTTGGAATACAAGGAATCGATGCACCACAGTATATAAAGGTGAAATATTAAAAGTGTGTTATATTGACTGAAGCTAATTTAACGCGGTCTACATAATAGGTTTACCGTAATTTCTACACACTGTTGAAGAAACCAGGAAGGTGTAGAATGACCATACTAAACCTACAGTGGTTTACCATGATTGTCGATATATAAGACGCAGGTGCCTTCCCAGGTATCCTGATATCGAAAGCATTTTGAATTTCATTCACATACTTATTTGGGTGGTGATTTCAAATATCTTTAATTTTGATCCCTATTTGGGGAAATGATTCAATTTGACTAATATTTTTCAGATGGATAGAAACCACCAACTAGTTATGCATGATAGTGTGCGTGTCTATACTACTTCTCACTTTTACAATTCGAGTTGGGACCCTTAGGACGGAACGGCGCGACAGCGATGCTCGTATCGCTGAGCTCCAAGAGATCGTTGCACGGAAAGGAACGCCGCAGACAGCCAAGGTGCTGTGATTGATGAGTTGTGTTTGTGTTTCCCATGATTCAGTGATGTTGAGCCAGTTTTTCATGGCTGCAATTGGAATCCATTGTTGGGTTTGAATTCATCAGTCAAAATCGTGCAATCATGACTGGCCAGATGAGGAAATGAGCAAAAAAAAGCCCGGCATGTAATGGTGCTATAGCTGAGGGAAGCTCCACACATATCAAAGGTGTACCAACGTTCGTACATTTGCGGTTCAATAAGTTGTTCCTTTAGTAGACAAGACCAACTTTGTAGACAGAAACAATCAAGTACAATGGTGTATGTTATCATTGGTGCTGCCTGGTGATTGGCCGATCGGATTGTGTAGATGCAGTGTAGATGCATGTATGTGCTCCAACCCTTTTGGACCTTTTATCCTGTTACCCATTCTCGACATCTCAGCACAATTTTCCAACATGCCATGACTTTCGTTTGTTGGATTCCCAGTCAAAGGAGCTGTATAGCGTCCCAACCTGGGCAGCGGAGCCAGCTGGTCAGCCAACCAACAAAGCAGTAAGAATTCAATCAGTCAGGAAGGTTGATACATGGCCCGTGCTAGTGAACCTACCACTCAAACCCAACTTTTCGACATTTTTCCTTTGATTGTGTAGTGAATTGAAGGTGTGATAGAACCATGTGCAAGTAAAGATTTTGAAGCAAGGACCCCAGTGGATTCTTTCGGGAAATACCAACGTTTTGAGGATCTATCAGTTTCACAACCAATCGTCACCGAAGGCACTCGAAGCTGAAGAAACGCGGAAACGTCGTGCGGAGTTAGATGATCAATGTGGACGCCTACAGATTTTACGGGACCCGGTGGGCATTGAACTTGGCAGATGACTTGGGGTTCATCGAACTGGAAACTGCTGAAAAAAATCGGGGATCTTTTGTTCAGAAAAATGACAGGAACTGTTGATATAAGAAATCCTGCACCAGCTGATAGGTAGTTTATCTATGTTTATCCCATTATTTACAGGGTTTTATACATCCCAGGTGGATCACTCCTTTGGATTTTTGGATTCCCAATAGGAGGTTTGCAAACCAGCCATTGACTCCCAGAGTCCGAGAAGATTAAGATTATATCATATCATTTGCCCATTCACTTGCTACTCGTAGACTTTGGCATTAAAAAAACAGGTGGTAAATGTGGATAGACATCGAAAATGCATAAAATATCAACACTTCAGCATTTACAAATGCCATTCATATAGAGCAGGACATTTTAGACAAAGATGGCTGGACTGCTTAGTCCTGCCTTGCCAGGACTTTATTCGAGGTTCCCTTCCTCCAATGGAGACCTCTGAGCTTCACGAGCTGCTCAAGAGTGACGATGCTGAGGACTTCGGACTTCGGTCGTTTTCCAAGGGACCGATTTGGTAACCAACAGTGATGAGCAGTGCTTTTTTTGAAGATGGTAATTCTTTTTTTAAAACCTGTGTTGATATGTTGTTGATCTGATTTGTTTATATAAATGACATTTGTCTTTGGAGGAGGAAGTTCATGTCGAAATTTGGAGCTGTTCATCTTGATGTATTTGACTATCCTATGAATTGAAATGGAGCACGACGTTGTTTACGCTTCATTAAGGCAACGCCCTAAATATTGCCCATTATCCCTAAAACAAACATCATCAAAAAGAAGATGCTCATCACATTCAAGTTTCACTGAATATAAAAGAACATATCTTTTGCCATCCTTGTCATCCTTTGCTTCGTACAACTCTTTCAAACAATATTTGGGTGTTGCTTGTGGTGAGGAGAATTCTAGCTCTCCAAGTCCAGAGGTTTTGGATGCATCAGCTGACCAGAGAACTTGCATTTGCTTAGAGAAAGTTATGATGCATTATCCCATAGGATCCATGCATGGATTATTTACCTACATTAGCTCAAAAATGGCCACATTCAAATGGACATGTAGGTAAATATTCCCTATTTGGATCCCTTGGGCATTATACATAAGTACAAAAAGAGATATGTGTGCTTCGTGTGTGTTTTCTCTTGTTCTTCAATCCTCACAAGTCATGATTGGGAAAGCGCTCTATCCAAATTTAAAGAGAGCATAAAACAACCAATCAATCTGGAGATTCAATTTTGCCCAACGTGTTTTCTTTGGTGTTTCCTTTTGTATATATATATATATATGTGTGTGTGTTGTGTGTGTTGTGGGTGTGGGTCAAGGGGTTCATGTGCTTATTGCTCACGTGTATCTAGTGGACAAGAATGAAGATGAGCTAATTGGCACACTCCTGTCCCCCTTTGTGCTTTTGTGTGTGTGTGTGTCAAAAGGATCTCGTTGTAGTGTGTACCTTTGTTGATATTGTTGAATTTGAGTGTTGAATGCTGATCAATGTTAGATGTTGAATGTTGATCCATGTTGGATGTTGAACGTTGTTCTTCTTCTTCTTCTCTTTGGCCCTTGGTGTCCTTGCCTCGCTTCTCAATGTGTTTCATTCATAGATATTCACAGGACATTGACATATAGTTACTTCCAGGATCAACAAGTTGAAGGAGCCAAAAGATATGATGCATGTTTGATTTGTTTGTCAGGTGTATGGTGATAATAGTGTTATTGACTTTCTATGATTTGTTTATTTACCTTCTTGGATTCTCCAAGGTACACCGGTCATAAAAGTGACTAAGGATTATTGGAGAGCTTCAGCAGCAGCATGACAAGTTCATCAAAGAATTGGTGGACAAATTTAACAGTTTCTTAGTTGCAGTTGGTAAATGCTGTGTGGTTTTTTGCGCATGTTGCCACAATTAGAGTCTGAATTAGATTTTTTGTGAAACATGTGCCAACATGATGATTTTGTAGGACAATGTACTTGCAATATATGTTGTATTTGTATGTATTTACTATAGTTACTTGTTTTTTTCAGAGATACCAACGACTAAGAGACTGGATGACTCCGAGCTGCCAGGCATCATTGACAAAAAAAATCACAATCTGAAGAGAATCAACAAAGGCAGACTCCCGGGGTGGAAAGTGCAGTTTGGAATGTCACTGGAAATGTATCACTGAAATGTCCTAGCATTGAAACACATCGACCTGTTTGATACCACACGGAAAATATGTACATATTCACCATATACAGGTTTGTATATGATGTGGTTTATTCAATTTATACATCGGTATAAAAGTTTTGATTTACACACACATATATATATACGCATGCTGAGATAACTAGGATGAAACTGTTCAAACTCACCAGGATGGGATGATTGTTTACTGTATGCATGTTTACTGTTCCGGTCTTGCTTACTTGTGAGAGGCTTGTTCATGTCAAGCCTCCTTCGTCCTGGACGCTCTTCTTTGCAAGAGCATCCAACCATCCGATGCTTGGACCTTTCAGAGAGTTTTGCAGATCGGTCGATTAAAAGTCCAAGGAGTGCCTTTCATAACCAATGGGATTGCCAAAGATAGCCTCTGATACAGCCATTTTTATGCATATCCGGACAGACCTATTGGGGCGTGGCAAACTTCACCAAGAAATTTGCAGGTACCCAAAATGGAGGAAGGTACTCAACCTATAAGATCTATAAGGCTATTAAAAGGGGGTGTTTTTTCCCTTACATAAGCCTTACATATATCCTACATAGGTGAGGATTCCTCCATTTTAGGTATACCTGAAATGTTTGGTAAGTAACTGACCGAAGAACAAGGCGAAATTCTCGATGATGCAGCTGCCTTGTGTCGGGTGCGCTCGACTCAAAATGCACGATTTGACCCCAAAGAAAGGAGGCCCGGCCGAGCCACGAAAAGGACATGGTAGGTATGGTAGGTACATGGGTTGTTTTTTTTCGAGTTCCTTGTGGACATGCCCCCCGTTGAATCAAAGAAGAGGGTGATTTTGGAATTTATTCTACACTAATTCTTGCGTTTTTCAATCTGCATTTGTTGGATGTTGTTTTCTTGATATATTTATATTTTATGCCCATGTGAAGTCTGCGATAATGGATGTCAGACATATAGTCTATCTTTTTGGACGTGTGAGAGCGGTAGCGGTACCCGGTAGCGGAGAACAACATTGACGACCTTAAGCTTTACAACTTGATCCGGAAGAGACATGATGATTGCGATGATGAACTGCATGATGAACTATGAAAGGAGTCACAAAAATCCATGATGAATGAACATAGTAGGGATAATTCTGCATACTGTAATATGTGTATATTTATAATTCCGCGTGTATGATAATAAGAGTCGCACCAATAACCCTCACCATCCAAGGAGGTGAGTATTTGGGGGAGATTCTTCCGAATGACTTTATTCCTGAAGAATCATGTTCAGCAAGGATTCATTCAAATGATATCATGATATTATATAATGATATTATCGACAAAGGCATGGCATTGTTGGAAGATTTCAGTAAACTACCCTTTTCAGAGTTTTCCGTCGTTTACATATATGGTCAGATGTGCCACTTGGACAGGATCAATGGTTCCGAGTCCGAAGGCAATGGGGGTACGAGTTGTGTTGGCCATCGTTTGTTGACATGAAGGAGTTTTGTTGATCCATTTTACTCATCTGATAGTGAAAGCAAGGACACATCCAGCAATTCCAAGGAGTTGGTAAAAAAAATCAGTATATGTGAGATGTCAATCATTTTGGTGAACAACATTAGCATGTTTAGTGCTTCTAATGATGCACAAATTGTAAATACTACACCCCGGAAGATTAACGTGGAACCTGAGAATACACCCCTGGAAGAGGAAAATCATCTTCGAACGCATCATTTTCAGGCTCTATGTTAATCTTCGGGGGTGTAATCTAGTAGTCCACATATGATGCCTATGTCATAGCTGCTTTGCCGTTCTGTTGCAGGGGAAAGTTCCGAGCCCATCGATGCTGAGTAGCGACCAGAGGCAAGGCTCAAGGATGTATCACTTTATCACTTGATTTCCATTGCCCTCTAAACGGGTTGAATCAAATCAGATCACATCATATCATATCATCTTTAAAACGACAAATAACATCAAATTTGATAACTAGTAACTATATAATGTCAAAAAATATATGTTCACAACATCATTGCAATTCAAATCTTGCTACATGTTTTTTTGACTTAAAGTTTGATTTTGGATTTTTTTATGATTTTTTGGAAGAATTTGGTATTAATTGTTCCCTTTCAGCTTTCAACAGGTGTGAAATCGACTGGCGGAACACCGCGGGACAAAAGGAGTTGGCGAGAAAGCCGCAAAAAGCCGGTCAACATGATGACTTTTACGGAGGGATGCTCCATGTGCCAACTGTTTTCTCAGTATACTTTTCAAATATATTCAGCTTAAAGCCTTATAGCTGGTAATAGATGTTAATTAATAGCTTAAGTATTGAGCGTATAGATAATGTCTCTCAGTGAATTTCACGTTTATTGTCTTCTTTTCATGCCATGTCGCTTGCGAGCAAATGAATTGATCTCCGAGTACTCTCCGGTTCCTTAGGTGCTGCTTCAGCAGACTTTAAAGATATCCCGGCAGCTGCAGGTCGGGCTCGATACCAGTTGAAACATAAGATGATGTTTTTGGGTTGCTTCATGTTGCTTCCATTTATACAGTAAAACTCCTGATCATGAGGAAGATTCCTTTCTGGATTTTGATGGTGAAGAAGAATCTGAAAATGATGAAGTTGACTGTTGACCTTCATTGCGATGTTGATTAATTTTCATTTTCCCTGCCATTCCTACGATTCCTAGCCTACATGAACGTTAGATTAAGATGTTATGGACTACCTATTTGTACATATATGCATGAACGATGACACATCCAATTCGTGTGTTGCGAGGTCCTCCACGGCGTGGTGGTAGCGTGCCCAAGAGGTTTGAGGCCATCAACTATCAAACTCAGTGCCATGTTGGCCCAAGAGATGAAAAGGAAGAGTCAGTGACAAGAATTCATAAGAATTCACTGGGCCAATTCTGGTGTTGAAAAGGCACAAGGATGTCACACTAGATTCAACCAGATGATCTTAGTCAGACTTGATTGGTTCATTTGATGTTGTGGCCCACATTTTGTTGTTTCTCAATCAGTTTCTCTAGTTTTGCTCCTGTGGAGTTCTGGTACCACATTCCGCTAGCATTTGGCCAGGCTGTTTCGGAGCAGCAGCCACCACCAAGGTTTTGGGGGGTTCAAATTCTGGAAATCATTGCGGTGTTCCATGTGTACCGGGTACATCCGGGTACCAAGTTTAACGGCCTTGCCTGTGGAGTATCGACAGGTTTATGCATGCATGAACGCAAAAAAGAAGACGCTCGCAGCATTTCTCATGCGATGGATCAGGCCATCCAGTCGGCCTGGATCAACTGAGAGTCAGGAGATGAGGGCCCCGTGTTTTTCACGGCCACTTAGCAGGTCCCTATTTGCTAAAATGAATATAGAGGAATGAAATAAAACTGATGCAAATTGATTGTTGGGGAATGACACTCAACATCCAGACGTGAATGTTAGACTCTCTATCAACATTCTTGGAACATGTTTGGAAGAACTGTCCAACAGCGTGGATTCTTTATAGGAGCAAGGGCGAGGTTGTCCTAGATGTGGCCGTCAATTGGCTGGAAGAGCCCTGGCATAGGCCTCAGATCAGATGTTGCCAAGGCCACAAATTTGGTGTTGCACACATATTTGCACATACATCATTGACAATCATTCATCATATTTTATCATCAATAAAAAGCAATGTAAAATATATGCAGCTTACATGTATTTACATATCGTACATATGTTGTCTAAAGAGGCTTTGTGTGTTGTGTGTGTGTGTGTTTTTTTTGCCGAATATTATGGCTTATTATTCGGATCTTTGTATACACGATTGGTATGTAACTGATAAGCTGTTTTTTGCAGCCCTGAATTCCCCCCAAGGTGATGCACCTGAAATCCTGTGGCATCACCCGCTCCAGAGGGGATCCCTTTGCACCGTTTCTTGGACTGGATGAAGGACTAACGGACTCCGTTTGGATGGTCCTTTTATGTGCTCCAAGTGTCTCCCAACCAAAAAAAATACAGTATGTTTAGTTTCATTGGATTCAATGGTTGTTTGGTGCGAATGTGTCCGAAAGTATGAGGACGGAAAGGAGGTTTTACCTTACCAATCTAAAGCCAGCAAAGTTTGGCATTTTTTGTTCCAAGGGAGATCTCCACATAACCTCCATCCCATTTGTTCTCCCTCTAACGTCATCACTCACTTATCAGGTCCGATCAAGAGGAACGACGTGGTTGGACACCTGGTGTTGTTTTTGTTGATGTCTTTATTCTTTCATATTTGATAATTATACTGCTAAAGTTTGCAACCAGAATCCCATTCAGTGTGTTTATCTACAATCGGCAACAGATTATTGCAGATATACCAATAAATGATGTATATTTACACTTTAATAATATAATATATTTGTAGAATATATATGTATATATATATATATGTTGCTTGTGTTTCAATTTTAGATGACTGGAACATGCTGGAAGATTTCCCAAAAACCAGGGGTTTTTTCAAGTTCTTCAGGTCAGAGCACGGGGCCAACCATGGAGGCCAAGAATCAAATCTTCGATTTTTGGGGGTACCTGTTGATGGTTCAGACACCCTAAAAAACCACCGTTTGGATGGTGCTAAATTCCCTCGAAAAAAATGGGATAAAACTACCAACCGAGAGAAACAGGTGCGGGATTTTTAGCCATCAACGGTATCACCTGCCAAAATTTGTAGTGCCGTGATGCTTCAGATTTCGGCATGTGAGGCTCGTTCTCCACCTCTTCCAGCAAGGAAGGCACGAGACATTCGGGAAGAAGATAATTACAAAATCAAGTTCCGATTGGAAGTGGATTTCTTGAGTTCAACCTTACCTTGTCATCTTAGTGTTGTTTTTCCTACACTGGAAATGTTTGAAGCTGGGCTTGTTGGGCCGGTTCAACTTCAACCAACATCAACCAACTGGGATGTCGTATGATTATGGCAGATCGGGCTTGAACTTTCATTCCTGTAATCCAGAAGCAAAAGACAACTGTTCTCAGCAGCCCGGAGTGTTGTTTTGCTTAACCCTGACACTAACATCTCGGCTTGAAAGCAGAGGAGCTCGTCAGAGCAAATGATGTAGATGTATTTGAATTTATTCTCATATGTTATTGTGTTTTCATTATCATTTGGAGTTCGTAGGGGCCACCCAAAACCTAGAATCCAACACTGTGCTGGCTTCTGGACCCTTTCTGCTTCAGATCCAAGCTTTTAACATGTCTCAAAGTTGTTATTCATAGTTTACATTACGTTTCCATAATTCTCTCCTCAGTAGTGAAACTTTGTGAACCATTCAAGTCTCTATTCCCAAACCAATCCGGCAAAAAAAAAAAGTGCCCAAAAAATCTCCAGCCACGTGACACCCCTTTCATCACCTGCAACAACATGCCGGGAGCAGCTGGGAGTGCGTCAAATCTCGTGGAACGTGGCACCTTGGAGACCAATGATCTTCTACTTGGAGGTGTATTTCTAACCCTTACGGAGGTCCAGTGTTTTTCTGTGGCTTTGAAGCTGGACAAAAGCCTCAATGACTACAGGGTTCAGTGAAATGCATAGCGGAAACAGCCTAAGACATTCGATGGTTTCAGGACGGGTTTGATGATGATTTGATGGTTTTTTATGATTATTTTTGGCCTATTCTGTCCTTTTAAAGGGTTACTACACCACAGCACTCGCCCGTTTTTTCTAGTCTTTTCCCTCTTGAGGCTTTGGTGCAGATGTGATTGCTCATTTACGCAGTTTGGATCGTGGCACAGCTGCAAGGAATAAACGACCGCATGTTGGATTTTTGATGCATTGAAATCATTGAACTTGATTTCCATGTTGGATTGTTTCTACATCAATGATTCTACCTTGAATTGAACTGGCTTTGTGGACCGCAACATCCTTTGGCAAAGTCCTTGACCACGCAGCCCAGCAAAGTAAAGTACGGGAACATGTGAAAGTAAGAAGGCAAAGACCAGCCTGTTTGTTTTCCATTGTTTCCTGTTCAATTCGTGTGTTATGTAATAATATACATATATATTATATCATTTATATCTGATTATATCCTGTGGTAGCATGAATTGATGGCGCTGGAGCGAGAGAGATATATCATGATATATCCTGTGTAGTTGTATTTCCATCCATCTAAATCATCTAAGGCACCACCCTGCAACAGCTGGATATCTTCTCGCCTTCTCCCGTGGCCGTTGCTGTGGCCTGGTTGCTGCGGGATGCTCCACGCTTGGAGCGGAGAGATATTTTGTCAGGGGAATTCGATCATTCTTGCTTGGCGGAGCAAACACTCAACATATAAGAGATATCTTAGATGTGTGGTACTATATGATATATGGCAGTAATTCTGGATGATTTGCCTTCAATGGTGCATTGTTTGGGGTGTGAATATGATGATGAATATGATGGCCTGTGTTTTTTAGATGAAATGAGGTTTTTGTCGAGGAAGCTTTAGCTTACAAACCTGGGACCGTGACAAGCAATAACCAAGACATGACATGTGTTCAAAACCATACGTTTGATTTGACTTGATTAGGGCCGCTTGGCAATCAATTTAATTCATTCACCCTTTACTGTAATATCAAGGTCCTTTTTTTTAAGTTATATCATGTTATTTATAGAGGCCGGCCCGCTGTGGCAGTGCACTTTTTTAATGATTTCTCTCTTAAGATGTCCACTGTTGTAGGGTTGCAAGCATCTTTAAAAAAAACAAATGCATGTTTCTATGTCAATGGTTTATCTTACCTAGCAGGGACTTTAAAGTGTTAACTATTGCAACCAAGCAGTAGCAAAGAAACATTGCAACTCATAAGAAGTAACATCTTATTCACTTATAGAATTACAAATATGGCCACATTGAGGAATGCAGTGAATTACATTGAACTTGATACTTATAAATATTGAACCAAGATGCAGAATGCACTGGAACATTCTATTAGGAAATCTTTCAATGCATGTCAATCAGCCATCATCTTTTGTTGGAGCAACATAGAAGAGATATATATATATACACATGGTCACCCCCCTCCAAGATCTACCTAAGTCATTTGTAATGGTATTTACAGTATAAGATGCATATGTTCCTATACCCAAATTCACTAAAATTTTGAAAGTGATCTCAA